>CAUYQG010209758.1:0-17359 GCA_963574415.1 Tarsius wallacei
AGATAGTTGTTCAAGGTCCACTTCTGAGTGAGAATATATGGTACTTAGTTCTTTGTTCCAGTGATAGATCACTCAGTATTATAGCCTCTAAGTCCATCCAAGTTGCTGTGAAGTTCATAATTTTGTCCTTCTTTATGGCTGCATAATATTCCATCGTGTATATGTACCACATTTTTTTTATCCAGTCCTTTTTCAATTAGCAGCATGGTTGGTTCCGTGTTTGTGAACAGTGCTGCAATAAACATACATGTGCAGGTATCTTTTTCATAGAGTGATTAGTGTTCCTCCGGGAATATTCCCAGTAGAGGGATTGTGGGGTTGTATGGAAGATCGATTTTTAGATTTCTTAGGAATCGCCCAACTGTTTTCCATAGAGGTTGTATTAGTTTATACTTCCACCCACAGTGTAGAAGTGTTCCCTTTTCCCGGCATCCTTTCCAGCTTCTGTTGTTTTTTGAGTTATTGATGATGGCCTTCCTGACTGGAGTTAGGTGGTATCAGTGTGGTTTTAATTTTTTGCTCACCTTTTAATGGGATTGTATTTTGCTTGTTGATTCATTTATATTTCTCATAGATTCTGGATATTAGCCCTTTTTCAGATGCATAGTTTGAAGATATTTTCTCCTGTAGGTTGCCTATTTACTCTGTTGATAGTTTCTTTTGCTATGCAGAAGCTTTTTAAAAAAATACAGTCCCATATGTCTGTTTTTGTTTTTGTTGTCTGTACTTTTTAGTCTTAAAATCATTGCCTAGTCCTGTGTCTTGAAGCATTTCCCCAACGTTTTTCTGTATTCTTTTATATCTCACTCAGCTTCTATATTATCATTATTTTGAATTCTCTTTCTCGTATTTCTTAAATTTGTTTTTCATTTGGATCTGTTGTTGAAGAATTACTGTGGTTTTTTTGAAGGTGTCATAATTCCTTGCCTTTTCTGTTTTGTGTGTCTTTAAGTTGATATCTGCACATATGCTGTAAACGTTGCTTCTTCCGATTGTTTGGATTTGCTTTTGTAGGGGTGGTCAATTTCCTGAAGATATATCTTTGGTGTAGGTTAGGTAGGGTACTTTGGCTTTGGTTTTGGATAGACAGTAGTGTAGTGTCTGTATAATTTCTTTGGCTGTAAACAGCATCAGCGGCTTAAGGTATGGTTTGTACTGCAGGCTGTGGTGAAGTTTTGCTGAGGACAGGGATGTCAGCTGGGCCAGTCTTCAGACCCCAGAGTTGGCAGCAGTGAGCCAAGCTTGCCTGTCTTTGAGACCCAGAATGCATTGTTTGCTGGCACCTGTGTTAGCAGGCAGGCCGATTTTGGGGTCCAGGTCCTTGCTCAGATGCCAGTAGTGACAGGAGTGGGCTCCTTTTAAAAACTGTTTCTTAGAGGCAGGTCTCATTATGTTGCCCAGGCTGTTCTCTGACTCCTGGGCTCAAGCATTCTTTCCACCTTGGTCTCACAAACTTCTGGGATTACATGTATGAGCCACCATGTCTGGCCCATAGTGATATTTTGATACATATAATGTATCAGATCAGGGTAATGAGCATATCTGTCATCTCAAATACTTACCATTTTTTAAATGTTGGAAACATTAAGTATCCTCCTTCTAGCTATTTGAAACTATGTATTATTATTAACTATAGTCATCCTACATTGCTATAGATCACTAGCACTTATTCTTCCTATCTAGCTGTAATTTTTGTATCCTTTAACAAATCTCTCCCCAGCCCTCCCCTCCTCCGCTCCCCATTTCCAGTCTCTCCTATCCTCTGTTCTACTTAACAACTTTTTTTAGCTTCTACATGAGTGAGAACATATGGTGTTCAACTTCCTGTTGCTAGCTTATTTAACTTAATGTAAAGTCCTCCAGTTCCATCCATGTTGCCATGAATGGCAGGATTTCATTTTTTATGACTGAATAGTATTTCATTATGTGTATAGTCCACATTTTCCTTTATCTATCCATTATTGGACATGTAGTATAATTCCATATCTTGGCTGTTGTGAATAGGGCTATAATAAACATGGGAGTGTAGATGTCTCTTCTATTCAGTGATTTATTTTCCTTTGGATGAATGTCCAGTAATGGGATTGCGGGATCATCTGGTAGTTCTGTTTGTACTTTTGTTTTATTTGTTTGTTCATTTTGAGACAGTCTTATTCACAGTGGTGAGATCATAGCTCACTGATCATTTTAGGCTGAAACGATCTTCCCACCTCAGTCTCCCAAGTAGGGGGGACTTACAGGCACACACTACCATCTCTGGCTAATTTTTTTTACTTTTTATAAATCTCACTTTGTTGCCCAGACTGTTCTTGAACTCCTGGCTTTGGGTGATCCTTCTGCTTCGGCCTCCTAAGTGCTGGAATTACAGGCATGAGCCACCCACCCAAGCCCTATTTGTAGTGTTTTAAGGAACCTTCATTATTGTCCTCCATAGTGGCTGTTATAGTTTAAATTCTCACCAACACTATATGAAAGTTCTCTTTTCTCCACATCCTTGCAAGCATTTGTTATTTTGTCTTTGTTTTGTTTTTTTGTTTGAGACAGGGTCTCTTACTCTGTTGTCCAGACTGGATTGCAGTGGCATGATCATGGCTCACCACAGTCTCAAATTCCTAGTCTTTAGCTGTCCTCCCAACTCCCACTTGAACATTCAGGACTCCAGGCACATGCTACCACACTCGGCTAATTTTTAAAATATTTGTAGAGATGAGGTTTTACTGTGTTTCCTGGGACTCAAGCAGTCATCCCACATAGGCTTCTCAAAGTGCTGGGATTATAATTGTGCGCCGAGCCAGTTTGTCTTTTTTATGATAGCCATTCTAACTGGGGTGAGATGATACTCCATTGTGGTTTTGTTTCACATTTCTCTGATGATTAGTGATGTTGAGCATTTATAAATATATTTGCTGAATATATATATATATACACACACACACACATATATATTCTTTTTAGTGTTTGAAGAATACATGTGTAGGTTTGTTACATAGATATATTGCATGATGGTGAAGTTTAGACTTGCATTGAACCTGTTATCAATTTAGTGAGCTTGTATGTCATCTTTCGAGCAGTATCAGTTCGGATCGTATATCCATTTTTAAAATCTGATTTTTATTTTTCTGTTGAGATGGTTGAGTTCCTTATATATCCTGAGTATTAAATAATCTCCTTTCAGATGAGTAGTTTGCAGATTTTTTCCCCCCATTTTGTAGGTTGTCTTTTTACTCTGTTGTTTCCTTTGCTGTGCAAAAGCTTTTTTAGTTTGATATAATCCTGTTTTTTTATTTTTGCTCTTGTTGCCTATGCTTTTGAGATTTTGTTCATAGAATATTTTTCCACACCAATGTCATAAAATATTTTCTTCTAGTGGTTTCATAGTTTGGGGTCTTATTAGGTGTTTGATCCATTTTAAGTTGATTTTTGAATAGGGAGAGAGGTGAGGATCTAATTTCATTCTTCTGCATATGGTTATCCAGTGCCCTGCATCATTTATTGAAGATAATTGTCTTTCCCCCAGTGGAAGTAAAATTGTTCCTATTTGCAGATGACATAATCTTATACATAGAAAAATTTATAAATACTCATCCAAAAAAAGTTTAGATAAACAAATTTAGTGAAGTTTCAGGATACAAAATAATCATACAGAAATTACTAGCCTTTCTCTACACAAGCAATGAACTAACTGAATAAGGAATCAAGAAGGCACAGTACAAATCAAGCAGGTACAGTAGCTACAGAAAAAAAGAAAATTTAAAAAATACTTAGCCCTTTTTTTCTTTTTTTTCTTGTCATTTCTTACCAAGTTTTGTTAATGCCCATTCCCCAATTATCTCTTGAATATTTATCTTACCACCCACATATCTTTGGTCCTATTGAAGAAATTTATCTCTTTATCTTCTAGATTAATAAATTGTGTAGCTGGCCCTGCTAAACACTTTGCAGTGATTCTCCATGTTGCTTAAATAAAGTCAAAACTCCTTAATATGGCCTACAAGCCCATCATTACTATAAACCTGTTTGGTCTTATTCCTTTCCTACACTATTTTGCATGTTAAATATCTTCAGTTCCTAACTGATTTCATTTCTCTTTGAGTGTGATCTTCTTGCTTACTGGGTCACTTTTGTTGTGTGCTTGCTTGATTCTTACATGACCATTTACTTGATTCTTACATGACATTTACTGAATGTCTCTGCAAGCCATTTCTCACAGAATTTATTGTGTGTATATAAGGTACAAGACCCACCTGGGCAGCCTGGCGAGACCTCATCTCTACAATAAATCAAAAATTAGCCGGGCGTGGTAGTACGCGCCTGTAGTTCCAGCTACTTGGAAGGCTGAGGTGGAAGGATCGCCAGAGCCCAGCAGGTTGAGGCTGCGGTGGCCGGGAGCGGCCGCTGCACTCCAGTCTGGGCGACAGAGTGAGACTCCAACTCAAAAAAAAAAAAAAAAAAAATAGTAGCTTGTTTTATTTTGCTTTGCTTTATTGCACTTTGCAGATACTTTGGGGGTTTTTTTGTTTTTTTTTTTTACAAATTGAAGTTTTGTGAAAACCCTGCCTTGATCAAGTGATCAAGTTTGTTTCCATTTTTCTGCAACTTCATGACTGTCACATTTTGGTAATTCTCAGAATGTTTCAGACTTTTTCATTGTTATTACATCTGTTATGGTGATTTGTGACTTGTGATCTTTGATGATACTATTGTAATTGTTTTGGGACACCGTGAACCACACCCAAGTAGGATAGCAAACTGAATCGATAAATGTTGTGTGTGTTCTGAGTGCTCTACTGACCAGCCAGTTCCTCATCTCTCTCCCTCTCTTTGGGCCTCCCTATTCCCTGGGACACAGTAGTATTGAAATTAGGTCAATTAGTAACCCTCTGGAATGAATCCACCATTCTAGAATTCATTAAGAATATTAGTGATTAATGGAAGGACTCCAGAATATCAACAGTAACAGCAGTTTGGAAGAAGTTGATTTCAATCCTCATGACTGACTTTGAGGAGTTCAAGACTTTAGTAGAGGAGGTCACCTCAGATGTGATGGAAATAGCAAGTGAACTAGCATTAGAGGTAGAGTCCAAAGATGTGACTGAATTGCTGCAGTCTCATAATAAAACTTGAACAGACGTAGAGTTGCTTCTTATGGGTGACCAGAGAAAGTGCTTTCTTGGGATGGAGTCTGCTGGGGAAGATGCTGTGAACATTGTTGAGGTGACAAGACAGGATTTAGAATATTATCTCAACTTGGCTATGAAGTAGCAGCAGGGTTTGAGCGGATTAATTCCAACTTTGAAAGTTCTACTGTAGGCAAAATGTTATCAAGCGGCATCACATGCTACAGAGCAATTTTTTGTGAAAGGAAGAGTCTGTTGGTGTAGCAAACTTTGTCGTCTTATTTTAAGAAGTTGCCACAGCTACACTAGTGCAGCCTTCATCAACCAGCACTCTGATTAGTGAGCAGCCATCAGCAGTGAGGCAATACCCTCCACCAGCAAAAGATTAGGACTATGAAAACTCAGATAATTGTTAGCATTTTTAATCAATAAAGTATTTTTAACTTTAGGCATGTGCATTGTTTTTTAGTCATACTGCTATTGCACACTTAATAGACCACAGTATAGTATAAACGTAACTTTCACATGCAGTGGAAAACCTAAACATTTGTTTGACTTGCTTTATTGTTATATTAACTTTATTGCAGTGGTCTGGAACCAAATCTGCAATAACTCCAAGGCATACTTGCACTTGTGTTTGTTTCTGTGATATCCTACTATTCTTATTGTACTGCACTATTTGAATAGTCTTTTTCTTATTATCCTTTACTGGATCATATGCCTTTTGCCTTACATTATTCTTCATTTCAGTCACCAGTGGCTGGCATGTATAAAACCTCACTAAACATTTACTGAACTTAATGTTTTTGAAGATACCACAGTGTTTTACATCTATTTAAAAGATCATTTTGGTTATAGGCTTCAGTTGGGAGAAGAAAGATTTACATTTTTACTTTTTTTAGGTTTCTAGTTAACATCTGGATTGGATGTTTTAAAAAGACTCTTGGTAAAATGTTTTCATAATTTGATTATAGTGTTTGAATAAGAAATATTATTTCTTCCCTCCCATGCAGTTAAAGCCTTCCATCTGAAGTATGATGAAGTTCGTCTAGATCCGAATGTTCAGAAATGGGATGTAACAGTATTAGAACTCAGCTATCACAAACGTCATTTGGATAGACCCGTTTTCTTAAGGTTTTGGGAAACATTGGACAGGTAATTCGATTCTAAAATATACCTTTCTGTGGTTTACTGTAATAATTTTTCTGTCTCCTTAGCTAAATTTCAAGGTACTTGAACTTGTGAGCCATGTTCCCCACTTCCCTTCTTTGAACATAGTCAGATTTGATTTTTTATCTACAGTAGATCATTAACAAATACCTTTGATAGTTTTACTTTAGAAATAGATGGAGAAAGGATTTATAGCCTAGTAGAAGGGAAAATATAGATCTTGTCTTGGATTTGTGATCTGGCTCTAATGAACTCTGTGACCTTTCTGCACCTTATTTTTTGTCTGTCTGAAGAACTTGGATTAAGTGATTTCCGTGTTTTTTGCAAGCATGGAAACATCTCCGACTCTGGATTTAATTGTTATGGGTAACTCCCGAAAGGAGTTCGGTTTTTAAATTTATTTTCATTGCTATTACAAATAGTGTTTATAAAGTCCTTTATAGATAACAGCTTTATAATTGGCAAATTTGAGAACAGCATATAATTGCAGTAAATGCCACTGAATTTACTCTTCTCTTTGGAGTTAAAGTCTGTAACTTTAAAGTCCTTAAAGTCTGTAACTTTCCTGGTGTGTACATCTCTCACTGGATTTTTGTAGGTGATTGAGGTAACCCAAAATAACCTACTTATATATGTATTTAAAGAAAAACATTTATCATTTCAGCTGGAAACTCTTAGATTATAGAACTTAATAAGAGGAATATTTGTTCTAGCTTACTTAACAAGTTCTTATATTCTCAGAGGTTAACAGTATTAAGTTTCCAGTTTTTTAGAAAATAAAACATCCTGTTCTACTGCAGATTTTACGTTTTACAAAAGTCAACTTATTTTTTATATGTAATACTACCAAAATTTTAGAATTTCTATAGTCATTATAACCTATTAAAATACTTTTTTTCCAGGTATATGGTAAAGCATAAATCCCACTTGAGATTCTGAATTATTTGGCTCCTCCATTTCTGGAAGTCTGGACTAAGAAGCATGGATATACCTTGATATAAAGACTGAGACTCAAGCTTTATGAATTTATCAAGAACTTACAATGAAGAAGGTCACAGATAAATCTTTTATAAGACCTTATTTGATGCTTCGTGCTTCAAAGGGATGATGCCTGTCATCCATATAAGCAAACTTTTTGGCTTACAACTATTTTTTTAATATTAGTCTTCTAGTCTGTAATGGAAATTGTATATTTTAATAGAAGTTTTTTCTCCATTGGTTAACTTAGCATTACTTAAAATTTGTTTCTTTAGAAAATAAATGCAGGCTACAAATGTGTGTATATTTAGAGGTTATAAGGCTATCTGAGCCATCTTGCTTCTGATTTTTCATTGCTCTGTTTCCTTTTACTGAAAATGCTTTGTTATGAATGGTATTAAATTTTAGTCTGTGGAACATCCAGAACCAAGCAAAGGGATGTGACTATTTTGAATGAATCAAAATGTCAACCTGTCTGTATACTATATCTGTACTTACTCTTTATTTTAAAAGAATAATGAAAAATCTAGAACAATTCTTCAGTTTTGGTTGAACTGTTCAGCCTTTTCAAGACTTCTTTACTTATAAATGAATACATTTAATGAATGTACATTCTTCTCATTGACTTTGGTGATTTTAAAACTTAGAATCTTTCTATCTGTGATATCTTTCCATTTGAAAAATCTCAAAACACAGATTAAAAACTAAATAGGCTGTAGTACTTTTTATTTTGGGAGCCAAAGTAGGAATTGGGGGAAGGAATATGTATCAGTCCTATTATATGTAGTATAATTTTAACTTCCTTATCTTTTTTCATTAGTTCACCTTTGTTTCTTACATAGTATAGAATTTTGAGTCTTCTATTTTAGCCTTGTTGATCTTAGAGTCCTTATCTTCCATTATTTCTAAATATTGATAAACTTCCAGGCACCAAAGAACACATTTGCTTAAGTGTCTGAACAGAAGCAAGAAACAAACACTGGTATTTTTGTGTGTGTATTCAATATGGTGTAAAATATAAGACCTATATTTTAACTTAGTAAAATATTTTGCTATTTCTCTACTTTAGACAGAATGTTGCATCCATGGTACAATGAATGACTACTTTTCTTGAGTCTTGATTTTACCTTTTACTTCTTAAAAGCAAGTGGGAACCTTTACTCTCTTAATTTTTTTTTTTTTTTTTTTGTCATTAGAATTTTTACTGATCATTCAGTCTTATGTCATTTTTCCCCATTGATTCTCTCTTAGGTTAACATATTTTTGGTAAACATTGAGCTCTTTCTTAGGCGTTAAACTGACATTAGCTAGCCTCTTTATAATTTAATGCTATCATAAAAATGAGAAGCAATTATTATTTATTTTTTAAGTAACCATATAAGACTATTCCAATAGCAAATAGAGATATTTATTCACATGGAATTCATTCTCAAGGCTCATCAGAAGAAAGCAGTCAGTATTTCAAAGTATTAGATTTTAGTATATTTATAAGGTTTGAACAGATTCTACCCCTATTTTCTTCGCTTCTTCTTAGCATCGTCTCTCTTTAAAGATAAAAGAAAACTCAGATGTGTTCACATTAGACTTTCTTAGCATATAAATCTGTTTTCAGAATAAATTATGCATTATGTAAACTTTTTCCATGATGAAATAGTCAAAGACCAGAATCTGTAATATTTTTATGTAAGATTATTTGTTAAGACTACTACAAGTGGCTGTGAACTACCTTTCCATAAAGATTTTTGGTATTTGTACTTATATATGAAATTTACTTGATATGGAGTATGGTTAAAATTGGGAACATCTACTTTGAATAGGGTTTATTTTTCTATCTTGAATTTGCCTTATGTATATTCAAAGGCTTCTGGAAATATTGTATGGAACATTAGGAAAAGTACAAATATGCTCTACCATGTATTTTAAAATAAGACCCTTATATATACTTGTTTTCTTTTTTTGTGACAGTTCAGTCCCTTATTTAGGTTCATGTAATTAAGTTTATAGCTATTAATTCTTAAAAAAAACAACAAAAAACTTTCAGCCAATCACTCTTCATTCTCCCATGACAGTCCTACAGCAGCACCTAATACAGTGCCTTGCACATAGTAGGCATTTAGTAAATATTTATATGCATGAATGAATAATGTATTTTCAGTGCAGTGTAACTGATTTATTACAAAGTAGTTTGTACTTGGTCTTGGAGTTTTAGAAGACAGAATTACAGGGAATGAAGAGACAGAATTAGATATTTTAATGCAAATAAAGTACAAATTAATAATTTACCTATAAGTTACTGTTAACTGGAGACACCCTGTATCACTTGTAAAGGAAAGCTCTGTTTCTTTATTCATAGAACATTCTTCAGAGTCAGGGAACAGTAAGAACCATGTAGGCTTAATCCGTAGCTCTCAACCCTGACTGCATGTTATAGTCATTTGGGGGGTGTTAAAAAAATACCCATGCCTGAATCTTGATTCTGATATTCTGACTTAATTTGCTTGGGATGAGACCTGGCCTGGTTGCCAGTATGTGTTAAAAGTTCTCCAGGTACTTTTAATGTGCAGGAAGGATTTAGAGTTACTGGTTTAATTTGTTATTGAAAGCAATGCAATATTAAATGTTGTGTTACCCCCTTCTTTTCTTTGTGTGTATGTGTGTGTGTCCGGTTCGTTTGTTTTGTTTTGTGGCTACCCTTTGTACCAGACTATCCCCATTATTGGTGGTATTGGCCTATATTCCCATATGACAAATTCAAATCTTAATTATTTATTTAATGTAGAAGGAGTATTTTGCTGTTTAATATTTAAACAATGTTTAATATATTTCATTATTAACTAGTATTATAGTTTATGGTTTTTTTCCCATGTGTTCATATCCTTTACTAACTTTTTATTTTTATCAGCACAGCAGTAATCCATACAGAAACTGATTCATACTGAGGAAAATCTCATAATTTTTAAAATAGGAAGAAGTAAAGCATTAATTTCTTATCTGCCATGCAGAGTTAGATAGATACGGTCTACTTATGAAAGGAAAGCGACATACTTTTTAATTCGTCTACACAGAAAAACAAAAATAAACTATTCATTTAAATAAGATTAATTATCTAATAAACATTGAAGGAAATAATATTTTTCCTAAATAAACATTTTGTGACTCCTAACACAATTAAAGTGATGACATTGCCTTTATTTGGAGGGTGGGAGGGAATGTTTGTTGAATTAATGTAGTATATAAAGTTATTTGAGACTAGCAGTATATTTTATAATATTACCAATAAAACAATGACGAAAACTGGTCAAAATTAATGATTTAGAAAGTGGCTTTAAACTTTGTGTTTTGAAATTGCATGTTTTAACTCAAAATTATAATGTAATTATTTCAAATTTTTTTTCAGAGAAGTTTATTAAAGCCTTCATACACACATACTTTCTCTAAAAATATTTTTTTGTCTTGTTCTCTTGAGTCAGAGTCTTGCTCTGTTGCCCAGACTGGAGTGCAATGGCACAATCTCAGCTCACCACAGGCTTGGCCTCCTGGGCTCTGGTGATCCTTAGGCCTCAGCTTTCCAAGTAGTGGAGACTACAAGTGTGTGCAATTGTGCTTGGCTAATTTTTATCGTTTTTTGTAGTGATGGGGTCTTACTGTGTTGCCCAGGCTGGTCTCAAACTCCTGGGCTCAAGAATTCCTCTTGCCTCGGCCTTCCAGTGTACTGGGATTACTGGCATGAGGCACTCACTGCATTCAGCCTGGATCGTAAAAAAAAAAAAAAAAAAAGTTGTTGGTCTGTCTGAAGTTTATAGAAAATGCTGAGGAGAAATAATTTATAAAATAAGAACTATAGAAATTTGTTCTCAATTGAAAAGTTGATAGCTGCTGTTTTTCTTTTAAAAAAAAAGACAACATAATTAAATTTAATTATTTTAGTCTTAATATTACTTGGCTGAATTTGTACTAATCCCTTGTTTAAGATCCGCTTGGCTATTTTAATGACAGCATATTAACTTTAGAAATAAAAAAAGAAATGACTGATTTTGTCTTTAAGTATTGGAGTAGGAATTTTGAAATGCCATGTTCTATATGTTCTGACATATCACCACCACATTTGGAGGTATAGTGACCCCAGCATTGTTTGTATATTTATTGGCATAATAACTAAGGAAAAAATTACAACTGTATACATGTATAAATAATTCTATTTAGTAAATGCATAATAGTGGTACTTGCAGGTTATTGATCTGTTTGGAGGTTTTTGTATGTTATGTTAGGTAGTGTTTATAAGAGTATTTTGAAAGTTATAAGTATGTGCCATTTACTGAAAAGCAGTAAGCGTTTTTATATGAGTAAAGCTAATGAAACAAAACTAGCTTTATTGCCAAAACTCAACAAGTGGGTGATACTATGTCAACTTTAAGCCAGTGATCTGTCTGTCTGAGGATTTTGTTTGCCATTGCTATCTACTTTAAATTTACTAGAAGCAACTTACCAAGTAATGCAGTTCTTGTACGTGGAGTAGGCACCGTGATTGTTTAGCCACCAATTGATACTACTTCTCAAAGTGATTCTTGACTAAAGCTTAAGTTTGTGGTGCTTTGTGACCTGATAATATGTTCTACTCATTCCAATTCCATTTTTGGTTTTTAAATTTTATTTTTGTTTTTGTTTTTTTGTGTGTGTTGGATCTTACTCTGTCGCCCAGACTGGAGTGCAGTGGCTGCTCCCGGCCACCGCAGCCTCAACCTGCTCAGCTCAGGTGATCCTTCCGCCTTAGCCTTCCAAGTAGCTGGAACTACAGGCGTGCGCTACCACGCCCGGCTAATTTTTTATTTATTTATTGTAGAGATGAGGTCTTGCCAAGTTGTCCAGGTGGGTTTCGAACCCGCGAACTCAGGCAATCTGCTCACCTCAGCTTCCCCAAGCAAGAGATTACAGGCTGAGCCACCGAGCCCGGGTTTTTAAATTTTAGATTTAATTGTGAATAAAACATTTAGTAGTACTTTATATTAAGAATTTGGGGATATTTCCACCTTCCCCTTGTCCAACCAAAAAAATCAAAAAAGATTCATACCAAGAAAACAGAAACTGTATTATGGACTGGGATGTCATCTTTACATGAAGTGATTTTTGAGATTTGTCAGGCACAGTATTTCTCTATTTTGGATATAAGTTTTCACTTTGAAAACTAATGAGTTAAATTACAGCTTCCGTGAAAGAGTTTAAGTAATATAGAGAATGATAGTTCATAAAGCAACAAGCTCTGGTTAACTTACAGTTTGATAATAGTCAACTATTCTGTTATTATAATGGAGTTAAGAATGTGTCCTGGTAAATTACATTGCCTTTACAGTTTGGGTGCCCTGATTATAACAGTTTCATAGCAAACTATATTCTCATGTAATCAAATCATTAACAGCATCATCCTATCAGTGATACCAATAATTGTGAATCTTCTGCAACAAATTTTTTTAATGAAAAGTTTAATGGACTATATTCAAACTTAATTTCCATTCAGTTCATAAGTGCCCACTACATATGTATTTTATTCTGCTGTTGTGTTCCTTTGATCATCTGCTCTTGGGTGAGTATTCATATAACTAAAATAGATACAGCATGAGTTGTAAATGCTGTTGAATTTTTTTAAAACTCAAAGGTGCGAGTATATAAATAGCACACTGCCAAATAAGCTTTTTTTTCTCATTTTTAAAAACATGTTTATTTTATATTTAATCATTAATAATCAGTATTTATGGTGATTTGAAAGAATTTTTTCTCTAAATTTTCTTAAATGACCATAGAAAACATTATAAAGTAGCTCTGGAGAAATCTGTGCTGTTGGTTGAATCAGTCTAATAATTATTTGTAGATCTTTAGACACAGAGTTATTTATAGTTTATAATTCACCCCCATCTAGAGAGTGCTGATTTATTTTACATAACAAAATAGGGCTGAGACCATAGTGAAGCAGAAGACATTTGAGGGATACTTTTATTAGACCATGCTTCATTTGTCAACAAGTTCCAAGTGGAAACACTGGGTTATGCAGCGTTCACTGTGGTAAAATATGTTAATATATACTCATAGAAAAACTGCCTTCATGGAGCTTACAGTGTTAAAACTGTAAATGTAATGGTATCTGTTTTTTAAATTGATAAACATGTTTTTAAAAATGGAACTGTTTGAGGGCGTTTATCAAATCAGTGTGTGTGTAATGATTGAGGAAGATAAAGTGAACATCACTAATGTTTATGGTGGTTTGACTGTAAAGGAGTTTTAAAATATTCTTTGATAGTATTTTTATGCCATTTTTATGTACTTTTATTCATGCACCACTAAGTACAAAAAGGAAGTGTAAGGGTCCCTGATGATGAAAGAAAATAAGTTGAGGCACATTAAAGTAGTTTAAGGCCAAAGCAGTTTGATGTAGGAACTTGAGAAGAAAGTACGTGGGAACTTCAACTTAATGGGAAAATATAGTTGAATTAGGACAGTGTGCATCCTTTTGGATGTGTAAGTAAAACTAGACAAACCTGGGGTGTGATTTTTCTCCAGAGACATTTAGCTTCTTGGTTGCAGGTACTGCAATTGCAGTTAGATGTTTAACTATTTTAATGCAAGCAGAAGCAGGTCAGGGAATTGAAGATATTTTCAAGGTGATAATTATAGTATGACAACATGGAATCTAAGGAATAAATGGTGGAAAGGAGGTGGTGGGTGATGGAAGGTGGTGCTGCCCCGTGGACCGAAAGCACCAGTGAAGTGAGCCTGAAAGATGACAGGAGGAGGTTGGCCAGAGGAGGGGATGTGTGATATCAAGATTTCAGAGGTGATCTAATCCTGATGAGAAAAGGTCACGGTCTTGAAAGTCACTGAGCTAGAAGGAGGTGATCATCGAGATGAGGAGGCAGGGATCTATGAGACTGGTTATTCATGTAAGTGTTGAAGTAACAGAATGAAAAGAATAGGAGTGACAGGGAAGATGGCAACAAGCAGGAGACAGCAGATAACTGGATAGCATTTTTACAGAATTCTTGCTTAAAAACTTTGGTTTTCTATCAGTAAATGAATATATGTTTAGGTATTTTGAGATGTATTAATAACATTTTAAAGATATATAGATCATTACGTCCCTCCACCTCCAAACTGTTGAAAGAAAAAAATCACATACTTGTCCCATTAGCCCAAGTTATGAGGGCTCTTACTATATATGTTTTGACAGCCTTCTCTAGGTGTTGTTTTCTCTAATTTGCTTCCATGTTCATATGCATTCTTTGCCTTTTCTGTAGCTTAATGATACTGGGGGCTGGGCAAAACCTTTGTTGGAGAATCTGAGCTCTGCTGTCTTTTGAGAGTTACTAAGTGCCAATACTGGAGTCACTTCCCCTAGTTGTATGTGCAGCTCATTACTAAGAGAACACCCTGAATGGTTACCCAACTTGGTGGGATGCTGGGGAAAAAAGGAATCCTTGGAGACACTGGTGTGCTTAGAAAGGGTTTTTCATTCTTGTGGATTTTTCTATGACTTTTCTGTGGGCTGCTGCTTATTTCCTTAATTTGTTCTGGGTACTGTATTGGGGTGTTCTTAGGAGGTTGTCAATTTTCCTACAGTGAGGTGGGTTGGATTCTGTTTTGAGCCTTATCTAAATCATACCTGAATTTGTTACTTTGCTTGTTAGTGTGAAGCTGTGTACCTTTCCTTCTTTAGTAATTTATTTATTTTTGAGTTTTTCCTCTTCCCTCATTCCCCTGCCTGTTGCTTGCTTTTTTGATCCAGCTGTCATCCCACTTTATTTCATGTAATCACCCAGAAGTGACCTTACATTTTCATGACAGAGGAAACAGAAGCCATGGACTTCCCAGTACTATATCTTACAAACCTGTATGCATATAATAAGTATATTGTATTTCTTTCCTTCTTTTCCAGTGGTTTAAATGTTCTGTCACACATCAGGGACATGTCCATTCATGTGTATTTCTGGCATCACCTCTACTACTTTCATATATTACACTATTACTATTTCCTCTCTTTCTTGTGTCTTCATCTGTCACCCTGTGTTTATCTCTTTTCACCCACATTTAAGCTTCGTTTCACTTTTCATCTGAAACATGAACAGGTTCTAGGGAGATAACCTGGTCTGTGCCTTTAACTTCCTCCCCTCCAACCACCTCTCTTGAATGGGGCAGTTGCTGTGGGGCTGGAGCTTTTGGGCAAATAGAATGTATACAGCTCCCTGATTCTACCAGAATATGGAGGGGGGAGCTTGTCTTTTATTTTCTTCCTCTTCAATCCAGATGGGGGCCTATAGACCAGCAGCTATGAAGCCTTCAGTAAGGATCTGAATGGAAAGAACCTCGCTTTCAAAGATCCAAGACCTTAGAGGAAAAATGTTACAGTTAGGTGTGTGGTTCAAGGAAGATTAGCTTCAGAGAACCTTCTTGGTTGCTGCTTGGTGAGCGCCATTCCACGGCTCCCTGAGACTGAGGGAGGGCAAGTATTTGTAAAAAGAGGAAAAATGGTGGAAGAGATTTTATTCCTGTCATGTGTGATAGCTACTGGCAACTTGCTGGTTAATAGGTCATCAGTCTACAAAACAGAGGTAATGCTTCTGCTGCTCATTATTTTATTTTTATTTTTTGAGTTGGAGTCTCACTCGGTTGCCCAGGCTGGAGTGCAGTGGCACACTCACAACCACCCTGTGTTGACCTGCTGGGCTCCGGTGATCCTTCCGCCTTAGCCTTCCAAGTAACTGGAACTACAGGCACACGCTACCACGCTTGGCTAATTTTTGATTTATTGTAGAGACGGGGTCTTGCCAAGTTGCCCTGAACCTGCAGTCTCAGACAATCCACTTGCCTTGTCTTACAAAAGTGTTGGGATTACAAACTGAGCCACCAAGCCTGGCCGTTGCTCATGATTTTAAATCTCTGTTTGGCTTGTGCTAAAGCGGGAGTGAGTGGACAAAGGAAAATAGTGTAAGGAAACCTAAAGAAAGCCTTAAAAATAGCCAGCATCTAGAGGGAGAAGAGAGACGACTCAGAATTGGATGATGAAAAGGAATGCTGGTGAAAACAGAGGACTAATTTTGAAAAAGCCCCTGAGAAAATTCAATCCCAGGTTAAAATAAACTTTCTAGCATTTAAAACAAAATATAGAAAAAAGAGGGAGATGACCACTATTGGGGTCTAAATTAGTGACCTGAGTACCCTATAAAAGTTATCTGTGGGAAAAGCAAAACCCAAAGACATGGAGATTTCAAAAATGAAAACACCTAGAAGACAAGTGTAGGATATTTAATGTGAATAAGTGGAGAATTACACGGAGGAAAAAAGGAAACAGAAGGGCACAATGACTAAATACTAGAGGAAAACTTCAGTAGTGTGAAAGGGCTCTCACTATATAGGTTCCAAGAAACATTTGGGAGTGGGGGGATTCCTTGGTGAATGTTTTATGCAAATATGTGTTGTTTACTTACTGCTAATGACAAGCACTAGTTTAATTGCTAGATTGCTAGGGATATAGGGATATGGCCATATTCTCATTGAGTGGGAAGAGATAGACGAGTAAATGATTAAATATGTTTCAGATGGGAATAAGTGATACAGAAAAAACTAAAGCAGAGTAGAGTGACTAGGCTATGTTGGGATAAGGTAGTGGCAGGATTTACTATTTGAATTGTCAGACATTTCAGATAAGATGACATTTGAGCAGCAGTGTGAAGGATGTGTGATCAAGCCTGGTAAATATCTGGGAGATAGCACTTCAGATAGGGAACAGGAAACTTAAAAACTGAGGCAAGATCATACCTGCTATTTCAAGGGCTGGCAAGGAGTCCACTGGCCAGTGATGGAGGAACAAGAACAGTAAGAGATGAGGGCAGAGAGCAGGAAACAAGATTGCGTAGGACTTTGTAGATGATTGTAAGGTCTGTAGCTTTTAATCGTTGATATATATGGGAAGGCGTGAGGGATTTTAAGCAGAGGAGTAATATGACACAGGTAAGTCACTATGATTCAACCTTGTTGAAGAATAGTCTCTCCCCCTCCCTCTCCCTCTCCCCTCCACCCCTCTGTCTTTCTCTCTCTCTCTCTCTCTCTCT
>CAUYQG010209759.1:0-22771 GCA_963574415.1 Tarsius wallacei
ATACTTTGAGTAGCAAGGTGTAGACCCAACTGAATGAGGACATTGAGACCCAGAGTGAGGAAGGGACTTGTCCAGAGTCACCTGGCCAGGCAGCAGGAGCTAAGAAGGGACCATCGACCTCCCCTGGCCAGAGCCCTGGAATTCACGGGGCAGGCTGGGCTGAGTGTGCCTTTGTGAGGCTCGGCATACCTGGACTCACCCGGGCTGCCCGCCCCTGCCCATGAATAGCGGGCCTCTTTCCTTCCTGCGTAAGGCCAGGCAGGCGCAGGCCCACACCACCCCCTCCTCGGCACACACACGCACACACACTCACACACCCTGGCTGGCTCGGCTGCCCTCCCTGTTTGGGGAAAGTCAACAAGAGCATTTGAAAAGTCTTTCTGTGTGGAGAATCTGTTTGTATAGGGGGAGGAAACGGAGAGCTGGCCAATAGGTAGAAATATTAATGAAGCTTGTTATAAAGGACCCATTCACGGCTCTCCGAGTAAATAGGGCTCTTGTCGGGCTGCCACGTTATCTGCCAAGTTCAAGAATGTGGTTTGAAAAAATAGAATTTAAAGGGGTGAGGTGGAGCCTTCAATGGCTGGCCTGCTGCAGCTGGAGCCAACGAAGGGAGGAGCCTCCGGGGCGGGGGGCTGGGGCTGAGGGGCACTGGGTGCTGGGTCTTGGGGTGAGGGTGGCCCAGGAAGAGGGGCTGGGAAGGGCCCCTGAGGATTCCTGTCCACTGCCCACCACGTGGGCTGGCCTCTCCTCCCCTTGGTGCTTGGCCAGGGCTCGTTCTTCCTCTGCTCAGACCCCCAACCCCGTGTACCTCAACTCCCCGGCCCAGGGATTTTGCCCCTTGGGGTGCTGACAGAGTGGGGGTGTCTATGGGTGGCAGGAGGAGGGCTTTATAGTAACTCGCAGCCACAACGCTGTACTGCTTTGCAAACCTCTGCTGTCTTCTCCACCTCCTCACATCATCCTACTTTGTAAATTATTGCCCACATGCTATGTCAGAAAGAGCATCCAAGACTGAGATGTTCCATCCAGAGAAGGAGCGTGACTGTAGCAGAACTGGAACTTGCTTCCATCATTTTCTTGTTGGGTCAGGGTCTCCAGGACTGAAGATGGTGCCTGGCACAGAAGGGATGCCTTGTCATTTCACACGCGCAGTGTCTTATTTTCAACCCTGGACTTGAAGCAACTTGTAAGCAAGGACTGTGTCTTACGCCCAGTTTGCCCCTGGCCAGCTGTGTGGTTTGGGACTTGTGACTTTGCCTCTCTGAGCCTCTGCTTCCCCATTTGTAAGATGGGGTCATCGAGACCAAGTCCTCCTTTTGAGAAGACTCAGTGGGAGGATGTCGGTGAGGTGACCAGTGTGTTGCCAAGCCTCCATGGGTGGCCCAGGAACAGTGGCTGAGGGCGTTTCTTTTTCTCTCCCAACCTGTGGTATAGGGTAGAGACTCTGGGAAGACTGTTCTGTTGGCTTTGGGCTTCAGGGAATAGGTTCCACTTGGACTCTGGAAGACTGATCTGTGCCGAGGTCACAAGAAGCAGTAAATTGGGAGTCAGGGGCTTCTGCCAGCGATGGAGTTAGGCTGTGGAGCCACAACTGTGTGTGAACTATCATGAGGGTCTGTGAAACAGGTGTTGCAGGACACCGTGACCTTCCATCCCTTCTTCAAAGGGCTGCACAGAATCCACCTCTGTCAGACAAGGGTTAACATGTGTGTGTGGGGGGGCATTTACATTGGCTTTTCTTTGCAAATAAAAGGAAGAGGGCATTCCTATAAAACAAAATGGAAATATCCAATGCAAAAACTAATGGAAACACGGTTTAAAAGGGTCTGCCAGGAGCTTGCTGTGTGACCTTGAACAGGGACTTACAGGGAAGTTGGCAGCGCCCCCTTAAGGAGAAGTTGCATACAGTACGCTCATGAGCACAGGCTTTGGGGCTCACAGACCCAGGTTCAAACCTGGACTCTGCTCCTGACTGGCTGTGTGACCTTGGGCCAACAATGGGCCTCTCTGGGCTTCCATTTCTTTGATTTGTACGAGAAAAGAGAAGAGAGGGTTAAAGAATGTGAAGGTCCCTGGCACATCATGGCTGCTCATTAAATGTCAATTTCCTTTCCTTTCTGGGCCTCTTGGCAGGTCGAGGGGAAGTGTCTGACAGGTCTCAGCAGCCAGACTCAAGAGACACAGCTCTGCAGACCAGCTCGGTAGCCTCATGCTGACTGTGTCTGTATAGCCCTTTACAGTTTGCAAAGCATTCACTTGCTTGCCATCAGAGCCACCCAAGAATCCTGTGAGGGGTTCACGGCAGCATTTACTACCTTAGGGTACTATGAGACTGGGAAAGGGTAAGGAATAAGAACCCAGAGCTCTCGGGCAGGGCCCAAGTCTGTCTTCATTCCTTCAACAAATATCGATTGAGGTCTTGTTATATGCCAGGCACTGTGCTGAGCATGGGAGACACAATAATGAGTAAAATCAGGCACAGATGGATGGGTGGATAGGAGGATGGGTGGATGGGTGAATGATGATGACTGGATGATGGATAGGGAGATGGATGGATGGGTGGATGGATGATGATGAATGGATGATGGATGGGTAGATGGATAGATGAATGGAAGGATGAATGGATGGAGGATGGTTGAATAATGGATGAGTGGATGAATGGATGGATGGATGGATTGGGTGGATGGGTGGGTGGATGGATGGGTGGATGGATGGATGAGTGGACAGATGGAAGGGTGGATGAATAAGTAAGTGAAGGAAGGATGATTGATTTCTTGAGGGCAGAGCCTTGGTCTATTCTTTCCACCATTGGTTCCCCAATACCGAGGATGGTGCCTGGCACACAGGGGCTAACACCTGCCACATGAATATCTTCTTTGGTGATGTAGACTCAGGAACCAGGCTGCCTGAGGGTCTGAACCCAACTCTAAAACTTACCAGCTGTATGACCAAGGAGAAGTTACTTAACCTCAGGATATCTTAGTTTCCTCATCTGTAAAATGGGGCTGACAATACTCTGAATGAAGATTAAATGAGTTAGTACACAAAGAGCTCTTAGAACAGGACTGTGACTAATGCACATTAAGTACCACGTACACATTGGGCATGATTATTATGGTTATTATTTGTATGGTTCACACTCTAGCTCCCTCCATCTCCTGAAAAGATGATAAATCCACTGAAGGCAGAGCATAGAGTGCCCTCCTATTTTACTAGGCGTGCTGCCTAGTAAAACTGTGTGTTGATGCTGTGGCTTCAGAGAAGGGAAGATCTTAAATCCAAGTCAGGGTCAGAAAATTCCAGGGTACACTTCACTGGGCTGAGGCAGAGCTGGCCCCTGGCTGAGGGAGGCAGGATGGCAGGATGGTCAGAACGTGGACTGGGAGATGAAAGGTCTCATTTCCACTGTGGCCCTGATGTGGCCCTCCTCCGGGGACTGGGCTTCTTTGAGTCCGGGTCTCTCCAGCTCAACCTCGAGGGAGATAGTCTGCTCTGAACCATTCACGTTACGGACCGAGGAAATATGAGTCGGGCTATCTTCGGCTCCCCATCCTCAATTTTCCCTTTTTTGAACAGATTTTTCCGGATCGGAAAAACTGAGCCTTTGCTAGCCTTGGAACACACATGCTTTCTCTCCCCGGGCCGAAATGCTGTGTCAGCGTCAGCTAGTGGTTGAGGATGGCACCAGATGGAGCACTCATTAACGCCCCCGAGCAGCAGCCCTGGGTCCCCCGGGGTCACCTCCCCAGAGCACACAGGCTGATCTTTCTCTCCAGGCCAGCCAACAGTCCCACCTTGTCCCACCCCTGCGATTTACAGGAGCCAGTGGTTGACACCCGTTCCCGCCCGGCGTGGGCTCGTGGGCCCGTGGGCTCTGCCGGACGCCAAGAGCCACAGAGACAGCTCCCGCCTGCCTGCCCCTCACTCTGTAAATGACTCACTGGGGTTTGGAGTGGGCCACCCTGGGGGTGGCTTCTTGTTGGAATAAGACGGTCACCGTCAAACAGAGCAGGCAAAGATGGCATGCCAAACCCCTCGCTTGGCACGCCCTCCAACCAAAGGGCACCAAGACATCTCCTTCCAGCCAAGGAATGGCAGGCACTCGATTTGGCATGGCCCTCCAGGAGCCTGAAGCCCAACTCCCCAGGTTCAGAGCGGGAGGCAGAGGCACAACCAGCGAGGGGAGTTGGGGAGGCCAGGTCACACTGCAAGTCAGTGGCAGAGCTAGAATCCTGGAGCTCAGGTTCACAGGCATGCTGTGCTGCCCTGTAGTTCTGCTGCTGAGGGAACCAGAGCAGCCGATGGCCGGCTGTACTCTGAGTGCCAGGTAGGTGCCTGGACATCTGGTTTCCGAGGCAGATTGCTGGGTCTTATGGGCTTTCAGGCACGTCGGTTTGGTGTCCCTGTGTATGACGGAGAAAGGGATGTGATATAGGAGAAAGACCAGGGCTTTGCAGTTTGGCACACTTGGGTCCTGACCTTGGCTCTGTCTGACAGGATGATCACTGGCAGTTACTCTAATCTCCCTGAGCCTAAGCTTCCCCATCTAGACAGTGGGTCAGCATGATCACCTACATGCTGGGTCACTGGGAGGACTGCGCGATACCAAGTATCCAGCATGTAGTAGGCACTTCACAATGGCAGCCACAGCAACATGAGGACTTCTGCTCCTGCTGAGTGGAGGGGATGGCTGGGCCAGCACCCCGGCCTTTTAGGAGCTGAGGACCATTATAGGAGCTTAGCCCAGGCCGAAGAGCTCTGGGGCTGAAAAACAGGTGGCTTACCCAGGTCACCAACTTGATGGGGAATAACCGGGCAAGTCTCACAGCTCTCTAGGACTCAGGCTTCCCATCTGTACAACGGGGTGGACAGAGGAGAAGAGCTTACTTCGTGAACTCCAGGCTGGCCCAGCTCGCGGGCCAGGACAGCAGTCACTAGGGCTGTTCCTTGCCTAAACAGATGGCGCCTGAGGAGGTAGGGACCCAAGCTGGGCATACCGGCAGGACGTGTGGGAGTGGGGGAGAGGAAGGGAAGGGCTGTGCTAGGCTGAGCCTGGCCGAACAGGCGCTCTGGTCTCAGGCCCCTAGGCCCATCATCCAAAGTCTGTGGGAAGGTCAGGTTTTCTCGGGCCAGGCCCAGGTGCGCAGGACCCAGGGTTTTTTGCGGCAGCAAAGAGAGAGCCTCAGCTCCTCTCTGTAATGCTGAGTGCCCTAGGCTGCAGCCATCCTGGCCTGGGGCTCAGACCTGCCCCTCTGGGTTAGGCCCAAGCAGTTCTGCGGGGTCTCCAGGAAGCAGGGAACACACAGAGAAGCCCTGGGCCTTGTGGGCCAGGCTGCCACGGCCTCTCTGCCCAACCGTTAAGGGCTCTCCTTTGCAGATTCGCCCTCCTAAGGTGCAGCTCCAAGTCTTCTCCTTCCCCTTGGCTCTAAAACCTTCAAGGACTCCCTGAGGCCTGGAACCAACTTCCTATCCCGGGTGTCTGTAGCTCATGGAAGAATATCAGAGCATTCTGGAAGCCTTGACATGGAGACCAAACCCGTATCTGGGGAAATTTTCAGCATTTCATCAGAGTCACATAAAAAGCCACCACCCCATGGGCTGAAGTCCAGGCCCTTGGTTGGCATTCAGAGCCCTCCCCAAGCTGTCCCCAGCCCTGCCTGGCTCCTGGTCTCAGCATCTAGCCCTGTTCCTGTCTCCCTCTCCACTCCTCCCGCTGTTCCTCCCCACCCCCCAACTCACAGACCTGCAGTTGAGCCTAAATGTTCCCCTTGCAATTGCTAATATTGAAATCCCCCCTTCCTCATTGCCCTGAAGTCTCCCCCACAGACTGCTGGCCTTTCTTCCAAGCCCAGGACCCCACTGAGGCTCCTTCTTTGCAGTCTTTCTCACAGCCGGTCTCTCCTCTCCACCCGTTGCTTTCACAGGGCTAAGACTTTGCCATCTCTTGCCTGGACTCTTACAGTAGCCTCTCATCCACTGGCTCTGCTCTCCCCATACCAGGCACTTGGCCACCCTCTTAGCCCTGCTTGTATCATTCTCCTACCCTGAGTCCCTTCTCTCCTCCCAGGTGAATTGGAAGATAAGGCAGAGAGGAGCGAGAAGGAGGCAGAGGAGAGAGAAGAGAGGACAGGAGAGGATGAAAGACAGAAACAAGAAACTGGGAGGGAGAGGGAGACTTGGGGGGGAAGAGAAGTGGAGAGTCAGAGGCAAAGAGAGGCAGAGACAGAAGGAGACACCGAGAGAGTGAGAGAGAGAGAGAGAGAGACATACAGACAGACAAGTGGGTGGGTGGAGTAGAGAGACATGGCAGAGAAGCAGAGATAACCAGAGAGCAGAGAAGGACACAGGGCAAGAGACAGAGACACAGAAAGGCCGACAGGGAGAGGGCAGAGAAACATGGAGCAAGAGAGGGCCAGAGGGAGAAATAAGGCGGAGAAAGAAAAGGAGGCTGAGACTGAGGCCGCCCCAGCCCTGGAGGCCCAGCCCTCCTGCCCTCCTCCCCTGCCCTCCTCCGAGCCACCGATCCTCCCCAGGGCCCAGCCTGTGGGCAAAGAAGCAGAGCCTGGTACCCGATCCTGCTGCCTGGTGGCTCCCCACCCTCCTACCCTGGAGGCTGGGCCAGACTCGCTGTCCAAGATTGTGTGAAGGCTCCGAGAGCCCTATCCCTGTCACTCACTCCCCAGAAAGTGACCGTGGGCCAGCCTGGTGGGGTGGGGTGGGCTCTCACAGAACTTTGGAGTTCGAGAACTCCAGGTTCAGAAAGTCCTGGCTACCAGATGAGCTGTGTGATACCTGCCCAGGGCCATGACCTCTCTGAGTCTCTAGGGAAGTGGAAGGGCAGATTCGGTGTATTCTGGGAGGGACATGGAGAGGGAGATCGTGTTACACCCTCAACCTGCCAGATCCTGTGTCCCAAACACCCCACGATCTCAGACGCATGAGGCTGATCTTGTTTCACTGTATCAGTGACCGCTGCTCTGGAAGGCGGGAGAAGAAAGGGCTGGGGCCAAAGCTCTGACCACTTAGCTGGGGCGCACACGGCCCGGGGCCTATCTCGCGTTCCAGCCTCACCTCTCCACCTCTGCTTCTGGAGATGGGAATTAAGTTACCTGTTGCCAGACATAGCCTGGTTAACTCTTGGCAGGATGGTCCAGTCCCTGCAAAACCACGGTCCTACTGAGAAACCCGGCGGGGGTATGAAAGAACAACAGACACAGCGATGATGGTGCTCGCGGTGGCCAGCGTCCACTGTGCTCACCCAGGTACTCCACTTATCCTGATCTCAGTTACAGACCCTGTGAGCGGGGGCACTCTCATTTCCACTCCCTGACAGCCAGGGAAACTGAGGCTCAGGACCAGTGAATGGTGGTGCTGGCATTCAACTCCAGGCAGCCTGACCTCAGAGCACTCACATCCTGTTAAAGGATACAATGAGAGCTGGGTACAGTGCCTCAAGCCTGTAATCCCAGCACTTTGGGAGGCCGAGGTGAAAGGATTGCCTGAGCTCAGGGGTTCGAGACCAACCTGGGCAGCTTAGTGAGACCTCGTCTCTACAATAAATTTTTTAAAAAATAAGCCGGGTATGGTAGCGTGCACCTGTAGTTCCAGCTACTTGGAAGGTTGAAGCAGAAGGATTGCCTGAGCCCAGCAGGTTGGTGCTGCGGTGGCTTTAAGTGTGCCACTGTACTCCAGCGTGGGCCACAGAGTGAGACTCCAACTCAAAAAGTAAAAATAAAAAGAATATGACAAGAGCTGGGTGTGGTGGCTCACACTTGTAATCCAAACACTTTGGGAGGCTGAGGCAAAAAGATTGCTTGAGTGCAGGAGTTCAGACCAGCCTGGGCAACATAGCAAGACCTTGTCTCTACAAAAAACAAAAAATTAACTGGGTGTGGTGGCATGTGATTTTGTGGCCCCAGCTAGCGGGGAGGCTGAGGCAGAAGGATCACCTGAGCCCAGGAGAAAAAGGCTGTCGTGAGCCAGAATTCCACCACAACACTCCAGCCTGGATGACGGAGTGAGACCACGACTCAAAAAAAAGGATATGACAAGCCGGACACCGTTGCTGGCAACACCCATCCTGGCAACCTCCTTGTGGACCCAGCCCTGTGCTGGGCACTGGGAAGCAGGAACTGGCAGCCCTGCCCTCGAGGTGCTCACCACCCCATGGGGAAATGAAGACAGTCACCCCATGGGTGGAGGACCCACCCCTCAATGAGCTCCTTCTGCAGGCCAGGCTGTCGGGAGTGCACACAGTAGCAGGCTCAGGCACTATGCGATCTGGGTTTGAATTCCAGTGCATGGCTTATCAACTGTGTGACCTACGGCAAGCTACTCAACCTCTCTATGCCTCCATCACCTCATCTGTAAAGTGATTCCTAGGATTGTGGTGAGGATGAAGCTCACTGATTCATAGCGGTCTTAAATCTGGCCTGCACGAGGGCTTAGGCATGTCACCCAGACCATCTTCATCACCATCATCATTTTCACCAATCCTTTTCGGAGATCTCTTTAATCCTCCCAGAAATTCTGTAACGTTGGTAAGATAATTCCCATTTTACCAATGAGGAAATTGAGGCTCAGAGAAGTAAAATGACTTAAAACTCAGAGAGTTAAAAAACAGAATCAAGATTTGAACCCACGACCATGTATCCTTAATCATCTTTGTTATGCGTCAGAGAGAAAACCTCATTTTTTTCTTCCTTTATGCAGCAAATATTTATTGAGCATCTTCTGCACACCAGGTTCTGTGCTGGGGATAGAATCTCTGGGTTCTCTGGGAAGGGTCTGACTTCCCGGTACCGACCCCGGGGACCACAGCAAGGTTTTCTCCAGCTCCTTCCTGACTGGCTGGACCTGGGGCTTCCTCCCACTTCCCTGGCCTTAGCTGCAAAGGGAAGAAAGCTTTGACTGGGCCCCGAAAGGTAGGCGGCTGGGCAGACCTGGGGGTATCCAGTTCCGGAGACAGGCGCCCCTGCGAACACTGCCTCCCTGTTCCCCTCTGGCTCTATTTACCTTAATGAGAAAGCGCACCGGTGGAGGCCTGGGTAATTAGGTAAGGCTTCATCTAGTGGAGCTGGTGAAAGGACGTCTGTGAGGAAGGGCTGGTGACAGGGCTGCAGAAAGAGACCTGACCCAAGCCCCAGGGCACGGGAGCCTTTATCAGGTCAGCTTGGGCTGTGAGCACCTGACCAGGCACACAGGCACGGGGTCCCGGGCCCAGGAGGGCCAGAGTGATGGGCAGGGTGGGGAGCGGAGGGGAGGTTGCCAAGCCTCCCCCAGCCACCCATGGCCAGCCCTCTGCCCAGACAGCCTTTCCATGGGGGGCTTCTCAGGTTGCGGTTGGTGCCCTCTGCAGGGTTCCCAGAGCCCCTCAAGCCTGGGTCACTGGTCACATGGGCTGGACTTGCCTAGGTTGTGTGGCCTCTCCTCAGAACTCTCCGCCCACTTTGCTTCCTCACTTCCTCCAACCTCTCTCCAAATGTGACTTCCTCAGAGAGACTTTCCTGACCCCCCTATGTAAACCAGTCTCGTGGTGACTTTTTTTTTTTTGAGTCAGGGTCTCACCCTTTTGCCTAGGTTAAAGTGTGATGGCACAATAATGGCTCACCACAGTCTCCACCTCCTGGGCTCAGGCAATCCTTCTGCCTCAGCCTCCCAAGTAGCTGGGACTACTGGTATGTACCACCACATCTGGTTAATTTTTTTTTTGTAGAGATGAGATCTTGCTCTGTTGCCCAGGCTGGTCTTGCACTCCTGGGCTAAAGTGATCCTCCCAAAGTGCTGGGATTACAGGTGTGATCCAGCCTGCCTGACCTTGTCCCTTTCCTTTGAATCTGAGTGGGCTGTGACCACTCTGACCCCGCGTGGCATGGGAGTGACACCATGGGACTTCTGAGGTTGGGTTGTAAAAGACCATGGAGCATCTGTCTCTTTGACTGGAAAACTTGTTCTTGGAGCCCTGAACCACCACGGCAAGTCCAGCCACTCTGAGGCCACCAAGCTGAGTTAGCCCAAGACACACGGAGAGGCCACGAGTAGGTACTTGCGTTGGTGGGCCTGGCTGAGCCCATTTCAGTCATTGCAACCAAGGGACCAGGGTTGCTCTATTCCTAGGGCTGCTGTAATACTTCCCTACGGCGCTAGCAGCTTAAACAACCCACACTTATCTCTCGCAGTTCTGAAGTCAGAAGGCCAAAATGGGTCTCCCTGGGCTAAAACCAGGGCATTAGCAGGGAGCATCTATTTCCTTGCCTGGTCCAGCTCCAAGGCCACCTGCCTTCTTTGGCTTGTGGCCTTGCCCTCCATCTTCAAAGACGGCAGAGTAGTATCTCCTGATTGCTCTCTGCCTCTGATCTTCACTTCTGCCACCAGTCCTTTCTCTGACTTTCCTGCCTCTTTCTTTCCCCCGTGAAGACTCTCATGATTACTTGGGTTCCACCTACATCATCCAGTATAATCTCCCCATTTCAAAATCCTTCACGGAATCACATCTAAAAATTCTTTTTACCACTTGTGGTAGCATATTCACAAGTTCTGGGGACGAGGACAGGTGTCTTTGGGGTGGGGAGGACACCATTCACCTCCAGATGATTCGAGCCCCTAGCTGTCCCAGTTGCCCACGGCCATCTGAGTCTTTCCGGTGGAAGCCCCAGACATCGCAGAGCTGAGACGAGCCCTTCCGCTGTGCCCTGCCCAGATTCCTGACCCATAAAACTCAGGCATGTAGAATTGGCTGTTGTGTTGTGCCCCAAGTTTGCAATTGTTTTTTACACAGCAATGGATGAGTTTAACAAGATCCATCTTTCTCTTCATACTCTCTCCATTTAGCCTGCTTTGTTTTCCTTCACAGTGCTTATAAAATCTTATTATACATGTATGGATTTTCCTGCTTATTTTCTGTCTCCCTCAACTGGAATATACGACCAGGGCAATCAATGCTTGTTGCTTTATCTAACCATGCCTGGAAGATTTTGTTCAGTAAATAAATTTGTGTCTCCCTCATCAGGCTGTAAGCTCCCTAAGGTTAAAAACAGGTCTGTCTTGATAATACCTTGGTCCCCAGAACCCTGGCTAGGCCCCAACACAGAGCAGGGGCTTAGTACACGTGAACAAGTGACTCTCTTCGTTTAACCTTCTCCTCCCTGAGAACTGTAAAGTCAAAGTACCTCTGAGTTCATCTTTCCAGGGGTCACAAATTTGAATGCCTCTGGGGGTCAGCCAGGAATATATGTACAAACTAGGTCAGTTGAACTGCAAGGCACTTGGGAATACTGAGGCCTGTGGCCAGCTGGCAGACCTGTTTGACAACCAATTAAAACACATTTCTTCTGACTATTCTCTTCCCCCTCTCTGGTTCCCCTGGATTAGTGAGGGTTCTCCAGAGAAACAGAACCTTTGGGGATACACAGACACACACACACACACACACACACATGCCCCGACTTCTGAATGGGTTGGCCTATGGAAGGCACTGGCCAATCTGAGGGCAGGAAAGGAGTAATGTCAGGGTATTTGCTTCCTCTCTTTCCTATCATGGCTTTGAGGATGGCCACCCTCCTGAGGCCTCATCTTCTGTCCAGCAACCCTTCCATGGCTCCCACCCATGTCTGGCTCCAGTCACATGTTCCTCTCCCTTGATAAGGGCTTCCACTGTCACACTCGCCCCAGGTGCTTCACCAGCTCTGCCTGGTTCCCATACACCTGCCCCTTCCTCTGTGGGTGCCTTGCTTTGAACATTTCCATGAGAAGTCCATTCCAATCCTTTTTGTTATTATCGGCAGTGGTAGTGTCACCATGTATAAGCTGCTTGGTCTTTTGTCCTGGGACGTTAGATGCCCTTTTAGCTGACCCCTCGAGAGTGTGCGGCCTCCTGCTAGGATCCTGAGTGTGATCACATCTGTGGACCTCATTGGACCCTGGATGCTGGTCCAATTCCCTAACCAAGCCCGAAACTTCCCCTAAAGTTTCTGCCAAAGAGTCACCGATTTCTGCTGCCCTCCCCTTCCCCGCTGATTGTTTACCTCCTGTTTCCACCCTAACATTCTTTGACCTTCTTTCTTACCATGAGTTGAAATCTTCCTCCGAAGTGTCCCTCTGAGGCCACCAGATCACATGGATCGTCTTACGCAAGACAGCCCTTCTGAGGACTGGTGACAGTCAGCTCTCCCCCATGGAAACAACAGCTCCTGGTCAAATTCCCCTGGGAGGTCCCCTGGTCCTTGGAGGGCCTCCTGCCTCTGCCTGCCCCAGCTGCCCATCGAGATGTGTGATAGTTTGTCCCTGTTTGTGGCTTTTGTTCCTGGGCATTGGTAACTATGGGTGCAGGTAGGGACCAAGAGGTAGATGGGGCATTTCTGCCCTTGGAGGGTTTGGTAATAGTAACTGAATCAGGTTTCCACGAACAGTTTTCATGATCTTTGCAGAGAGCTTTCTTATGCATTTGTTCTATTGGTGCGATCAATGAACTCCTTACTCCCTGATTTTCATGTATTTCCCCACGATCAAGGGCAAGGCTGCTAGAGTCCCGCCACCATCTATATCAGTCTGCCATGGTCCGGCCAGGGGTGGGTGGGTGCAGTTCTGGATCTGTTACCTTTTCTGGGTTCCCAAGAGTCACTGTCATACCTATTTTTTCTTCTTTTAAAGAATGAGGGCAACCCCTTTGGGTCCCCTCCCACTGTGGGAGCTTTTCTGTCCTCTCAATAAATCCTGATTTCACACACACACACACACACACACACACACACACACACACAAAGAATGAGGTGTTTAGATTGGGTGTTTTTTAAAAAGCCATTGTCTGATATCATCTCATCTGGTCATTCTTTTCCACAGCAATTTAGCATCAACTGTAAGTTTCTGTTGACATATGTGAGGATCTGACATCGTCCATCTTCCCCCTGGGCCCTGAGCTCCACCAGGGTAGAAACCTATGTATCCTCAGGGTGTGGCTTGTCATCTGGCAATGCTGGGTAACTGACGAATGCTGATTAAGTGAATGACTGCCTGGATGAATTAAAAAATACCCTTCTCAGTTCAACATGAGTAGAGAGCGCCCCGGATCACCAGAGGACTCTGCTCCGGCCCCTGCCCAAAATGAGACACTCAAGAGCTTCCTTTGGTGAAAAAAAAGGGTATTTTTTTTTCCTGGTGGCCCGTCCGGCTGCCAGGCCCCCTTAAATGCCCCAGAAATATTCCTCCGAGACTGCACTGGTGGAACAGCCCAGAATTCTGCAAGGAGCGAATTTGGGTTGCCTTCTTTCTCCGCTGCCTCCTAATATTAACCTGGCACTGGGCCCCCGGCCCCCACGCAGTGATGGGAGGCCCTGGATGGAGCCAGCGAACGGATCCATCTGGAAATAGAAAAATAATCCCAACACTGGCGGTTTTGTCTGGCCTCCCCAGTGGGGTGTGGAGCAGGCCTGTGAAAGGGGCTTTGAGGGCCTGTCGCTGAAGCCTGTGGAAGCCTCTGCCCCCAGCACCAGCTGGGTACCTGTGCCCAGGCCCCCTGGGGCAAGGGGTGAGTCTGCAGGGAGAGGGGCTGTGTCATAGCCGATTGAGGGAGAGGCCTGGGCTCGCCTGGGCTTGAGCCTGGCCGTGGAGCTGCAAGACCTAGAGCAAGTTGCTCAGTCTCTCTAGACTGCATTGCCCCTAGGTTTAAAATGGGGGTAATAATGTCCATGCCTTGGGGTTGATGTGCAAGTTAAAAAAGACAACATAGCCAGGGCACCTAACACGGTGCCTGGGGTTAGAGAAAGGGATAAACAAATTGTAGCTCCTGCAGGTATTGTTATTTCTGACTTCAAGATGTGTGTTTGATAAACCACAGGGTGACCTTGGGCGAGGCCACTGGGCCTCCATCTTCCCATCCGGGTAGCGGGAAGTGGTGAGGTGAGGTTTCGCAGCTGTTTGTCTGCCAGGAGGAGAGAAGGTGGTGCCTCCATCCTCTGGGGAAACTGCCGTGTAGACAGCGCCTGGACAGACCACTCGGAAGCAGGGGGAAGTGCCCAGAGGCCTGTCGCCAGCCTCCCGGGAGAGCCTGTGAGTGTCCTCGGGTCTCCTTTGGTGCTGCTCACTCTTTCCATATTTTGGAAGGCTGGGCAGAGGAGGCTGGGGTGGCAGGAAGGTGTCATTCCCAGAGACCCAAAGGGCCCAGGGTTGGGGCAGAGGGTGCCCTGGGCAGGCTCACCGCAGCCCTGCCACCAGCTCCATGCATGGACGTCTGCAGGACAGACCCCAGGGGATGGAGCCCTGGGTCTGAGGTCCAGCTTCCACCACACTTTGTGTGTTCTTAAGCACATTATATCCTTCCCTGTTAAAGGTTCCCATTCATTCGCTCACTCAGTAAACACATGTTGAGTATCCCCTCCACTCCAGGTTCTGGAGATAGAAGTAAGCGAGGTGATGTTTATCCTCCTCGAAGACTGGCAGACTCCTGTGACGGGAGATTCTTCATGGCAAAGACAAGCATCCAAGATGATTCTAGATTTCTGTCCTGGGATTGTCTGGGATGGGGTGCCAGGAGGTAGGAGGAGAGCCCTGGAGAGGGAGCACATTCGGGGTGCAGAGAGGTGACAGTTTAGTCTTGGGCAGCTTGAGCTGGATGTGGGAGGACCAAGGGGAGTTGGATGGACAAACAGGAAGCTCATGGGAGACGACTGTGTTGGAGACAAAGCACGGAACAGAGGGCCTGCCTGGCCTCGGCACCGCCACTTCCTAAGACCCTCTGTGGTGGTGGTGATGATGATGACAATGGTGATGATGGCGGTGATGGTGACGGTGATGTTGTGTCAAAGGCTTACTCAGTGCCAGGCAAGCCCTTACCAAGTGATGTGCACGCCACCTTTCATTTAGTGATCAAAACAGCCCTGAGATGTAGGTCTTGCCATCCTTTTCTCAGGAAGAATTGAAGCTGAGAGGTGGGTCTTTGGCTAAGTTCCCTAGAAATAAAGCCTGAGAAAGAGACTTGGATGTGCGGGGTTTATGGGTAAACCCAGAAAGGGATGAGGCCGCAAAGAGAAGCAGGAGAGAGAACGGGGGGGAGAGGGGGGTGCTGTGGTGTAAACTCACACCAGGCATGCCAGGCTTCCGTGCCCTGGAGGCCAGCACCCTGGAGAGGACCATCAGGCATGCTTCCCTTTGAGATGGCGCTTGCAGGTCAAGGGAGCAGCAGAATAGTGAGGGAATCTGCTCACGTGTCCAAAGCTATGGGCAGGCTCGGAGTTGTCTGCTCAGGCTGGTGTGAGCATGTGTTCAGGAGGTATTTGATGAATGATCCAGACCATTCTGAGTCCTGTTCTGAGGACTTTTCTTTTCTTGCTTGGCCCAGAGAGTGGGCCCTTCAAATCTCTGGGCGGAAGGTATCCCAGATACAAGCCCTCCCACTGCTGGGCTTCTGGCTTCTCTCCCCTTGCTGCCTGTGCCACAGCCTAGTCCTCAGTCATGAGAGTCCTGAGTGGCTGCCCGAGGGATGCAGGGAGGCTGTGCCCAGTGGGGAGGAGGCTGCTTAGGCAGGAAGCCAGAGGCAGGAGGAGTTTCCTCAAGGCCCTGGAACTCCCTCACCCCCAGCTGTTGAAAGGGCAGGGCTCTCCTCACCCATGGGTGCAATATCCAAGTTGCCCTTGTTAGAAAGAGCTCACTGGGTTCTCAGCATCTGGGGGCTTTTGAGGGGCCTCTGAGTGTCATTGCTGGTCTGACTGAGTGTGAAGGGCCCTCCTGGCTAGAGGTCCAGTCCCAGTGGCTCCCAATCCTCTGTCTTTGAAGTGTGTGTGTGGTGGGGGGAGGGAATGTGGGTGTGTGCTCTCCTCTCTCTCCTGGTCCATGCCTCTCTCCATTTCTTCTCCCTTTAAAAATGATCCTGGTCGGGCGTGGTGGCTCATGCCTATAATCCCAGCACTTTGGGAGGCTGAGGTGGGAGGACGTCTTAAGCCCAGGAGTTCAAGGCCAGCCTGGGGCAACATAGCAAGACCTCATCTCCACAAAAACTAAAAAAAAAAAAAAAAAAATCAGACTATCATATGTTCTCACTCATAAGTGGACCTTGAACAATTTTCATCATACTATAAGAAAGGGATTGGCAGTAGTGAGAAACTGCTGGGAGTTGGGGGGTAAGGGTAGGATTGGCAGTAGTGGGAAACTGCCGGGGGGCGGGGGGTGGCATGCCACATCAACAAGGGTACCTTCATAATGAACATTTGTATACCTAACCTTGAATTGTACCCCACATCTTTAAAATTAAAAACAAAACAAAATTAGCTGGGTATGGTGGTGCATGTTTGTAGTTCCAGCTTCTTAGGAGGCTGAGGCAGGAGGATTGCCTGAGCCCAGGAGTTTGAGGCTGCAGTGAGCCATGACAGTGCCACTGTACTCCAGTCTAAGATACAGAGTGAGACTCTGACACACACACAAAAAACCAAAAACCAACCAAACAAATGATCTTTCTCTCAGTGTTATTCTGTATTGTTCTTTTTCTCTTTCTCTGTCGTCATCTCTCTTCTTCTATGTGATTCTGTCTTCTTAACTGTCTTTTCTCTCTCTCTCTTTCTCTTCCTGGTTCCCTCTTCCCCTCTGTCTCACTTGATCTTTACCTCTATCTCTCAGGCTCTTGGTCTCTCCTTTCTTTCCCATTGCTACCTATAACTGGACTTGATGTTGTATGGCCGCGTAACTTGAAGTTCAGGCAGGGACCAGTGACACTTTGGTTTGTGTGCTCTCTTCCTTCACCCCCAGTTCTGGCAGGCGGCCAGCCCTGGAGATGTTCTGGGTCCAGCCTGGTGTTCCAGCTTCAGGAAGATTTCCTAGGTCCAAGGGATGCCACTAAGTGATAGGGCTACAAAGGTGTGACAGGACAGGACTGCAGGGGCTTTCGTGGCTGTGAGGGAGCATGATGCTTGAGGGTGGACATTCCAGACCTCCTTGCAGGACCACACTCCTTCTCCTGAGTAGGTCAGGCCATGTCTGTGTGTGTGTGTGTGTGTGTGTGTGTGCACACACGCATGCTAGGGGTAGCTTATGCACGTGAGGGGAGAGGGTGCCAGGCCGACCCCTGCAGCTAAGAAAACAGAGCCGGGAGATGCAACCACTTCATGGGCTTGTTCTCCACCCATCCCTGGCCATTCTTGAGTTGTGATTCCAAACCGGACTCTACTTAGACAATAGCCTTGGGCCAGTTCTATTCAAGATGGTGGGAGGAACTCAATGGAAACCAAAGACAAGGATGGTGCAAAGCAGCCAGTTACAGATATGTAGTTACGGGCACCAGGTAATTAGAACCTGGTGGGAAAGGCTGTGTATGGTCCAGACCAATGCTTTTACTCACAGATGGAGGTCTAAGCCCAGAGAGGGAACTTGCGCATGGTCTCATAGGGAGCGGTGGCACATCCAGGACAGAAGCCAGAGCTCCTGCTCTGAACCCAGGGCTTTTTGCACAACTGGTGGACCCCCTTGGAAGATGCGGTTGTCTCTCTCCCTAGCAGGGGTCAATCCCTTCCTAAGGTTGTTGGCAGAACTCTGGGGAGGGGCTAGCCCATCAGGCCTCCCTAGATGCCCTCACTTCCATTCCAGACACCCCCGACATTGCTACACCCAGCTTTAATTTCCCTGAGGGCCCCAGTGCCTAGACCCCACCTCCCCATGGACTCCACAACCCAGACCCATGCTGTGCCCCAACCCTCCAGGGCCCGACTCTTGTCTTTGTCAGCAGGGAACCAGGCAGCTACTCCAAGAAGTCTTCAAAGATTGCGTGCAAACCAACATGCATGGGGCGATGATTGTGAGATGCTCTTCTGCACTTTGGTTTGTGTGCTCTCTTCCTTCACCCCCAGTTCTGACAGGCGGCCAGCCCTGGAGATGTTCTGGGTGCTAGAGTTATGGAAGTGCCAAAAGCTGGACCTGCATGATGTTAAGACTTTTGTGCGCTCAGTGCAAGAGGCAGAGCACCTCTGAAGATGAGAAGGTGGTGAGTCCCGGATGGGTGGGGAACAGGTGGAGCCCTAGGGGGATGCTCCATGGCATTCCTGGCCAGGCTGGACCCAACATGCAGGTGTTCCAGCTTCAGGAAGATTTCCTATGTCCAAGGGATGCCACCAAGTCATGGGATGTAGAGGGACATTTGGCCCAATGGGCACCTTGGGGGCTACAGCTGAGAGTAGAAAGACAGAGAGAACTCCCAGAATGTGTTCTTCTGCATGAGGCCCCAGGATCCTTGCATAACCAGGGTTGGGAGCTGTAAGGAGACCTCAGTAATGACCAAGATGAATTTCTTGCCAAGCATGGTGGTATTGGCACCACCATGAGCTCAAAGTGGGATTTTAGCTTATTCAGAGAAAATAATGGAATGTCACAGTTCATGTGCCCTGAGTTGTGGCCTGAGATGTGGTTCTCCTGTGTGTTGAAGACAGGGATAAGACAATGAAAGAGGCATGAAGAGTCCCTGTCTCCCCTTCAACAGAGACAGAGTCTTTCCAGAGACCTCCATCCAAGAGAGTATCTCCTGTAGACAGGAGTTCCAATGGGTAGGTTGTGGAAGACCATTTTGAAGCTGAAAGGACTTCTGAGTCACCCCGACATGGCCATTCTGGTGATGAATCAGATCAATTAGGATAAAACCACTTGGGACTGGGCCCAGGGACAAGCCCACCTTCTCTGGTCTCCTCAATTCGGAGTCCCTGGGGGACACACGGCCCGTAGAAATGTATTGACTGGCTCCTTCCTCCCTGCCCCACAGGAGGGATACTTGAGGGAGGCCAGGCATTACTGCCTGCTGCTGCAGCACCTTTGCCCATACCTGGTGGCGCGGGTGGGAGGGGCTGAGCAGGACTGAATAGGGGCCAAGTGAGGATTGGCCAGGAAGGGGTCAGGAGGTGAGCTGGGCTTGGGCGCCTTGGGCCATGGAGCTCTGCTGGTCACAGCCAGAGGAGCGGTCAGCTGGCCCCACGGGGCTCCCCCACACTCAATCTCTGCTGGGAATGAATGCTCCCTTGTGCCAGCTTCTTGTCTGCCCTGAAGTAGGCCACAGAGTTGAAGGATCACAGGAAGCCTCGCCTCAGAAGCGTGGAATCACAGAAGCTGGAAGTCAGTGCCAGGTAGGATTCCAGGGTTTTTCAGCCTCTGAGCTCTGGCATCAAAAAGCATTAGAAGTCTAGCACTTTTGGAATAACATTTCATGGCTCAAGTGATCTAGGAACCACAGAAGCACAGAACCATGCCCTTGGATGACTCTTGGAGGTTCCCAAGACTGATCCACTCTCCGAAAGGGATGGAGCATTCACTCGCTGTCAGAAATTTCCAGAAGGTAGCGGTGTCTTCTTCAGAGAGGCAAGGAGATCACAGCAAGGAAGGATGGAACATGGGAGTTTTTCTGTGGGATGACTTCAGGAGTTCTGGGTTAGGATTTCTGACCCTGAAGGTTTTTGTCAGTGGCTATCGCTGAAATTCTGCCATCAGGCATGCTCTCCTTGAAGCTTGAAAGCCCATTAATCTCCAAGGATCTGCTTTGTCATAAACTACTCACTGGTGAGTAACACTCTCAAGACTTCCCCTGTGTGGTCTTCATGAGCAAAGCAACTCAGTGTTGGTGACCCTAAACCTCTCCCTGCTCTAGTCTGGGGGGACCTCTCCGCCCCCACCCCAGCACCATCTCCCACCCCAAACACCATCTCAGGGTCCTCCTTTCCTCTGTCTTGATCACTCAACTCTGGGCAGGAAACCAGCCGCTAGGGAGAGGCCTTGGTCGTACAGTGTGGTCCCACCTCTAATCCCACCACCTCCTGGGACAGGCGGCAGGGGCAGCAGCCTGTAATTTGAGGGTGGGAGATGGGACGCCCAGGTCAGCTTTGACCACAGGGTCCCCAGAGGAAGGGAGTGGCCCAGGGGCTTGGAGAATCAAAGGCTTCCTCTCATCTCCCCTGGTGACCATGAAGATGAAAATATTTATGGACAATTTTTCCCTCCTCTGGGGACAGGCCGGGCACAGAACGGGGCTGTTTTTTCCCTGGCTAGGACTGACTTTTCAGGATGGTGGGAGGTGGGACAAACACAGGTTGTTTACCAGTGCTACAGAAGCCCCAGAGAGACATGGCACAAACAGTTTCCCCTTTTTCAACAGGGACGTGAGTCTCTGGAAAATTGCCCAAAGGAACAAGGGTGGGTTTCTGTCCTCTGTTAGCTTAGTTCTTGGTGGGGTTGAAGGGATTTTTTTTTTTTCACTGAGAGATGGGGCGAGTGTGTTTTGGTGAATAACATGTTTCCCATAATTTGCCTTTTGAAAACACAAGGAAATTTGCGTATGTGGCTGAAACGGCCTGGACAGAGAGCCTTCTGGAGAAGCCGGTCTTCATTTCCCCACCGTGTCAGGCTGCTCGAACTCAATAAACACTTGTTGACGGAATGAATGGGTCATAGAAATGGCAAGCTGGAGCTGGAAGGAAGGCCCCATGGAGATTCTCCGGGCCAAACTGCTCAGGTTTCAGGCAGGGAAACTGAGGCCCAAAGAGGGGGAAGAGATGGGGACTGCATGCAATGACAGAGCTCATAGCTGATGGTGGTGATGATAATGATGATAAAATCTTTTCCAACTGGGTGTTTTCCAATTGGGTGTTTTCCAATTTACCAAAAGCTTTTTCACTGGCCAGATTCCCAGTAAGACTGTGGAGGAGGCAAGAGAAAGATTAGAATTCGCTGCCTTTTAGACCAGGAAGGAGGGCTCAAAGATGTCAAACAATCTGTTACTCAATCAGAAAGGGGTGCTGTATCAGCAATGGAGTCAGGCTGTTTCCCATCACTCAGCAGATGCCCCTCATGTGAAATCCTCTCCCCACTGCGAACAGAGGGCCCTGTCTAAGCCTGAGTTTACTTTTTATTTTTTAGTCAGGGTCTCACTCTGCTGTTCAGGCAAGAGTGCAGTGGCACACTCACTGCTCACTGCAGCCTTGACCCCCTAGGCTCAGGTGATTTTCCTGCCTCAGCCTCCCAAGTAGCTGGGACTACAGGTGTGCACCACCGTGCCTGGATTTTTATTTTTTTGTAGAGACAACGTTTCACTATGTTGCTGAGGCTGGTCTTGAACTCCTGGCCTCAAGTGATTCTCCTGCCTTGGCCTCCCAAAGAGCTGGGATTACAAGCGTGAGCCACTGTGCCTGGGGTAAGCCTGAGTTTAAAACCATCCCTAACACACACTAGCTGTTGAAATGGCTCTCTGCACCCATTTAAGCCTCCGTGTTCCTAGCTGAAAATTTGGGGCTCACGCTCCTCATTGACTCTGGTGGCCTCACGAACTGGTATGAGAATAGCTTCAGAGAATGGATGTGAACCCTCCTTAGAAATTGTCAGGCGCGGGGGTGGGGAGGGTGTCCTGATGTGCCGGTGGATCCCTCTGTCCACCCAAGAGAGACAGTGTTCCAGTTCCATCTCTTGAGGTAAAAATAACTTTGAGGGAGGAGGGGGGTGGCTCACTAGGATATCTGGGCAGGATAAAAATAATCCCCAGGAGCAGCTGGCTCCTTTTCTCCACTTTGGTATTCACCCACAGTCTTCTGATGTCTTATTTGGTTTCACAAGTCGACCTACCATCCCAGGCAAACAATCCGCCTTGTTCTGGGGCCAGGCGGTGGCAAATATATTCCAAGTCCTGGGAGTAGAGGCTTTGGAAGCAAGAACTATGGGTCCCATCCCAGTTCTGTTTACAGTTCGCTGTGTGGCTCCAGGCAAGTCTTTCTTAGAGTTTTCCTGTCCTTCCTCCATGCAGTGCTGTCCAACAGGGTATTCTGAAGGATGGAAACGTTCTATATCCGCACTGTCCAGTCCAGTAGCACTGGCAACCTTGGCCACCGAGCACTTGGAACGTGGCTAGTGCAACAAGGAATCTTGATTTCTGATTTTTTTGAATTTTAAGGAATTGAAATTGAAATAAACAATATGTGGCTAGTAGCTACCATATTGGATGATGCAAACCATGAACTGGAAAGATCATGTGAAAAGGAGCCCCAGTCATGGACACAGACCCTGGCACATGAGAGATGCTTACTGCTTTTTCACATCCTTTCTGTCTTCTGGCCCCTCGAAATGAGAATTTTTGAGAACTTCTTCCTTTCTATTCTCTCCTCTCTCTCTCTCTCTTTCTTTCTCTTTGAGTAAGAGTTTCACTCTGTCACCCAGGCTAGAGTGCAGTGACACAATCACAGTGCACTGCAGCCTCAACCTCCTGGGCTCAAGCAATCCTCCCACCTCAGCCTCCTAAGTAGCTGGGACTACAGGTGTACACCACCATGCCTAATTATTTTTATTTTTGTAAAGACAAAGTCTCACTATGTTGCCTCCTGGGCTCCAGTAATTCTCCCACTTTGGCCTCTCAAAGTGCCGGGATTACAGGTATGAGCCACTGTGCCTGGCCTTGAAATGACAATTTTTTTTTTTTTTTGAGTTGGAGTCTCACTCAGTCGCCCAGACTGGAGTGCAGTGGTCGCTCCCGGCCACCGCAGCCTCGACCTGCTGGACTCCGGCGATCCTTCCATCTCAGCCTTCCGAGTAGCTGGAACTACAGGCGCACGCTACCACGCCCGGCTAATTTTTTGATTTACTGTAGAGATGAGGTCTCGCCAAGTTGCCCAGGCGGGTCTCGAACCTGCGGGCTCAGGCAATCCACTTACCTCAGCCTCCCAAAGTGCGGGATTACAGGCTGAGCCACTGAGCCCAGCCGAAATGAGAATTTATAAGTGTCTTTGAGTTGAATAATTCCCCGTTGGGGATATTCAACTCTTCTTTGGAGACT
>CAUYQG010209763.1:0-17975 GCA_963574415.1 Tarsius wallacei
GCGATCCTTCCGCCTCAGCCTTCCAAGTAGCTGGAACTACAGGCGCGCGCTACCACGCCCGGCTGATTTTTTTTTATTTATTGTAGAGATGAGGTCTCGCCAAGTTGCCCAGGCGGGTCTCGAACCCGCGGGCTCAGGCAATCCACTCACCTCAGCCTCCCAAAGGTGCGGGATTACAGGCTGAGCCACCGAGCCCGGCTCACAATTTTTAATAACTGATGTTTTCATTCCATCAAGAGCAAAACATAGGCTAGTCTCATTGGCTCAGCCTATAATCCCAGCATACTCTATCGAGATGTTCTAGAAAAAAATCAGACCAGTGTATAAACAACTTGAGAGGAGATGCAAAGATTGGCAAAGACTTAGTGATAACTCCTCGAAAGTTTAGTAAAAGGTGGTGGGGAAGCAGGAGGCTAAAAACAAGTCAATTGTTAAACACCAGGGAAAACAGAAATTGAGCAAAAAATAATAATGTAATTATTTACTCCCTAACACAGACCTCAGTAGGAATTATTAGTGAAACTATACATGAGTATTAATTTGACAAAAATTATAAAACTGTCTTCAGAAAATAAGAACATGGGTACATTGGGGGCAGCAAGAATAAAGAGAGACAAATGTTCTTTCCCTTGGTGGAAAGTCAATAGATAATTCCTAAAACTAAAATAATACTCGTATTAAGAAGGAGAGGAACAGGAGGAAAACTGGCATGTTACTTATCCATAAAAGAGAATTTTGAAATAATACAATAGAAAAATTGAAAGAAGTTGCCTTTAGGAAAAAGAAATGGGGTGAGGGACAGAATCAGGGATGGATATACTTGGCAACATTTTGAAACTAAATGTTTAAAACTATGGGTGATATAATTATACCACCCATAATATAATCTGCAATGTATAAAGGGCAATCCCACCAAATCCAGAATTTATTTAATAAAAATTGTTTAAATGTTTACATTGGGGGCAGCAAGAATAAAGAGAGACAAATGTTCTTTCCCTTGGTGGAAAGTCAATAGATAATTCCTAAAACTAAAATAATACTCGTATTAAGAAGGAGAGGGACAGGAGGAAAACTGGCATGTTACTTATCCATAAAAGAGAATTTTGAAATAATACAATAGAAAAATTGAAAGAAGTTGCCTTTAGGAAAAAGAAATGGGGTGAGGGACAGAATCAGGGCAACACTTTGAAACTAAATGTTTAAAACTATGGGTGATATAATTATACCACATATAATCTGCAATGTATAAAGGGCAATCCCCCCAAATCCAGAATTTATTTAATAAAAATTGTGTGTTTATTCTTACATGTTTAAACTTCAGTCATCTTCAAAGCCCTCTCCGTTAGATGTAGTACACCTATCAAGATACTTTTTCCACTGCTCAAAACAGTCTTTGGATTTGCTAATTTTGATTCCTTTTAGTACTTCTGTCATTTTTTGATTCACTTCTTCCACACTGACAGAATATTTTTCCCTTTGAATACTTTTTTCATCTGGGGAAACAAAAAAAGTCGCACAGGGCAAAATTAGGTGGGACATGGGGGTCACACTGTTTTTGATCAAAAACTCCTGAGCACTTAGTGTGGTGTGGGCAGATGTGCTCATAAATCACCTATCATGAAATGGGCAAATACTTTGAAAGAATCTCCAAAGGGAAAAAAAATCACTGAAGCTGAACACAGCCTCTCATAACAACGTTAACTGGTACACTGATGCCAATGGGTTCCTAGAGCGCTTACCTAGCAGGGGAAGTCTGTATTACAAGGAATTCACCCTCCAAAAAAAAATCCATTTTATTTGGGGTCCCCCATCTCCTCATATATACATGTATTTCATTTAGGAGATCAAGGTAGAAAATTCAAAGTTTAATCTGTAGACAGTTAACAAAGTACAAGGTACTCACAATTTTTAAAAAGTTATGTTTTCATTCCATCAAGAATAAAATACGTGCACTTGGCCAAATACTATAACTTCTTTTCTCAATTGTAGAAAATATACATTAGCACCATACACAGTTTTAGTCTCACATGTGTTTGATCAACTATTTATCTCTGACAATTGGGGAGGACATAGACAGTAGATTCTCCAAACTTAGTTTTATTAGCACACTGGAGTCATAATTTTGTGAATGAAATATACAAAAAGAAACATTTTGCGGTTTTTAAGAATAATATCACACAAGATTTATTTTAATTAAAAACACTTAAAACCCATAATGGTGTTACATTTCAATCAAATGGATTTAAAACAATAAACGTTCAGCTGCACTCATGAATGCGTTTAATTCAATAGATAGATTTGGGACCTTCACAGGTGCTCAGCATGTAGGGATTCAGAGATGAATGATGGCATCAAGGTGTCTGTCTCATGAGTGCTTATCCAGTAAGGATGAGATCCTAGAATTCTCTGAATTATTTTTTAATTTTCTTATCTTTATTTTTCTATCCCTTGGCCAAACAGTATGCTCAAATTATGGTCACTAGATCAATCTCATTGATACAAGGTGAAGAGCCTCCTTTAATTTAGGTGTAGGTGAATAAAGAGAGACTAAGAAGAAAATAGGAAGCTCCATGTTCACAAAAAGATTGTTTCACAAAGTATTCGCAATAGATTTTACTTAAAGCCTAGAATTCATTTTCCACTGGAAATAATACTCTCATGGGAATAGCTAACATTCTATGTTTGATGTTCTTGGGCACCTATGGCTTATTTATTTTCTAATGTCAATACTCATGTGTGTGTGTTTGTACATGCAAATGTACTCAATTCATGTTTTGTGTGGTAAAAAAAATAACAGTATAGTCAAGTGAAGTAGTTCTAAAGTGTTTCATTTTTGTACTTCTTTCTAAAGGCACACAGAATACTTAGAATACAGACATATGCCCAGAGATTTCACAATAGCTTATGCTTCAGCATGAAATTTAATATTTGATGGTTTATTATTTTCTCATTCCCATCAATATTTTTGCATGAATTGCATTATGCATAGTCCAGGATTTGGGGAAGGAGGTGTACACATTAAATCTCATTTCTATGAGCAATTTGCTTCAAAGTAAAATGGAAAAAAAGAAAAAAGAACTTTGACCTAAAATCACTTCAATGTTCAATGTGAATCTGTTAAAATAAAGATTTTTTTAAAGAAAATTATCTTTTAAAAAAACATTTTGAAACAAACACAACATTTTGAAATGGGCTAACATGTACAAACTCTTTCTTGGGCATATTATTTCAAATGTACGACTTTCTCAATTCAAAGAAAAAGGGATTCTTTTGCACAGTCCCTTTTCTAAAATGTGGAAGAACAATTTCCGCTGCAAAGTAGGTTGTGCAGAGCCTCTGCGATCTTACCTAAATTATTAATTTGGTTAATCAGTGCATTCCCTTCACAGATATTCTAAAGGGAGACTAGTCCCACTCCCTGTCCAAAATTTAACACTTTATTAATTAGTAAATTTTTATTTTTAAATGAAAACAGTATGCTAACTAGTCAATACCCAGTTGTCCTATGTAATGTATATTATATGATGCAAAATATATATAATAAAAAGTGTTATATTACATTAAAGCTTGCACAAAGAAATGTGGTCTGTATTTCCCTACACATGCAATCTGAACAAATCTCTTTTTCAAATCCACTACAAATAATTTCTTAAGATGTATAATTAGGACACCTGCCTCAAATCCTTTGATAGATTTTTAGTTCATTTCTTGGGAGAAGTGTTCTGGCTGTTTCTTTTTTTAATCAAAGCTACTTTGCTAAATTGCTTTTCAAGCAGACCTCAGAATATTAGCAGTCAAAGTCTGGCTTTGACCTTGCCACAATTTGAATATTAACAGTCATAGTTTTACAGCCGTTCCATTTTGAATAATGCACTGCAACTTCCACAATTCAGCCATCATTTTTTCCTTTCCTCAGCTGGCCCTGGCCCTTAGAATGTTTGCGTGGTGTCACCGTGAATGTGTTCAGAGCAGAGTTATATGGCATCATTTGGAGAAACATTGCGTTAATAACCAGAGTTCAAGGGCAAAGGATATAAACGGAGCAAATTACAAGTCTGAACAGATATATAGCTTTTGCTAAAAGGGACATGGGCTGCTACTTTATTTACTGGGCACTGGTGCACTTGTGGAAGGTCCTGGAACACAAAAAGGAATTTGTAAAGAACCACAACACAGCTTAAGAAAGAAACACACATTTTCAGACTAGAAAGAAAGCTAGTGCAAGGATCAACGATTTTGACTTTCCTAATGAGAGAATACGATTTGCTATAAGGCACCTTATGATTCTGGGGTAATGTCACAGATGATAATACTGTCTTATGTGCTATCATGGACGGAAAGAAGACCAGGGTTACCTCCCTGGTTCAAAATTGACACCATGAAAATGATTTGTGAAAATGCTATATTGTATGTTTATATGTTGACTTCAGAGCTACTTCAATAATTAAATAAAAGAGAAACCAAAATTTGAGGAAAAACAATTTAAAAAACAACAAGAGGACTTTATTAATAAATCAAGAAAATAAACATCAAGGAAATAATTTCCACCTACTACACTGCCAAATATTTAGTGAAATATTGGTAAATATTCTCAATAACACTGAACATATTCTTAAAAATGTGATGCATTTCACAATGCATACATATATCAAAACATCACATTGTATATCTCGAATATATACAATTTTTATTTGTCAATTTTACTTTAATAAGTTTGAAAGAAATTAAATAACAAAATTTTCTTACTGGCAGGATGGAATGCTGCACCATTAAAAAAAATAATAACTTAGAAACTATTGTTAAAGCTATCAGAATGTTAATAAATCCTGACTCATTTATTTCATTCAAAGAATTTCTTTGAAATCAATCATTTAAAACATGGTAATTTTGCCTAAAGATGTTCCTTACTGTGTTATTTACTTTAGTGAAATCTAGAAGCAACCTAAATATCCAACATTGGGGAAATGGTTAAGCAAATTATGTATACACTCAATGAAACTTTATGCTATTATTAAAATTAGTTAATATGGATAGTCTCTAATAATATTTAAAAATGCCTTTGACATAATGCTATATGAAAAACCCACAGGATTCAAATTTATTCTTTTATTTAAACATATAGAAAAGCAACTCTAGTAAGAAACATGCATGAAGTGAATTTCCGTGCGCATTTTTTGGTATATGCTGTCTGTGTGAGCTTGATAGGGTTATCAGTTTCCTTTTTTTAATGTCTTTTTTCTAAACTTACTGTTATGCTAATACGGTATTTAGAAGATAAATACATGTACTTAAGCTTTCTTCCACCCACCAGCCCCTCACTTTTCTACCACAGTTAGAGAAAATATACCTTTGTGGCATGTTTCCATCTCACTTCTTGCTATTTTAACATAGCTTTCACTTCCTTAGTGGTGGCAGTGGTGAGGGCAGGGGGGATGGTGGAATTCTTAAGCACAATTAGAATAACATTTTCCTCACATGAAAAACTCCAACTGTTGTCTCGAAACTCTTTTATTCTCAGAAGCAAACGAATCAACGTACAAGCAGGACCGACCTACTCCTTGACACGATGCATCACCTTCAGCGCTGCGTTTGGCACCGGAGAAACACTTGCTGTGAATGGACCTGTCTGTCCTTCAGTTGCCAAAGAAGAGCCCGGATGATAACAACATCATCCAGTCGGCCAGCCGGGTGGCTACGGGGTTCAAGACATATTTTCTCTTGCTATTCGTCTGCTTCAATCCCCATTCTCCACCTAATGAGCTTTAAAAAGAACGCCTCTAAAATCGAATTGCCTAAAACAATACGCTGCATCTTTTTGCGAGGACGAACAAGTCATGTTCAAATTGTTCATGACTTTTAAACCTGTAAAAGCTAGATATATTATGAAAATACTGCACATTCCTATATATGAAACACATCTTCCTGTTTTCTTCTTTTTGAAAAATGGTTTATTAGCATGTAATAGCCGATTGTCTTATGATATTTTTTCCTGCACAGGACATCTGAAAGTATTGCCCTCGACCCTCCTTATTTCAACCTATTTTCAATGGTTTTAATACAGCCTGAGATAGGGGAGTACAATTGGACAGGTCTGATTTTTATTGACAGGGCATCGTTCACATAAATGACAAATAAGACTTCCAAACTGCTTGCAGTTTGGGAAGGGGAGGCTTGCGGATCGTTCTGACTGCGGAATGATTTGTCAAACATCAGTCCGAAATTCCGCGGGGTTCTTCGCACTTTCCCATAGTGCGTTTTCCTTTCTCCCACAGAGATATAATAGAAACTAATCTTCAAAATCTAAACATTTCAAGCCCGATCCTTTTGTGCAGGCATCTTGCTCTCAGCGCCCGGCTCGCAGCAGCGCGGGCGCGCTCGTGTTTGCATTCGCTGGCCCCCCGCGGCTCGAACCGGGGCCGCAGACAGGCCATCCATCATCCGTCCTCCCACCCCCCGCCAAGCGCCGCCACCGCGGCCAATCGGGCCGCAGGTGGGGCCGCACCTGCGGGACAGCCCGCCGCTCCCCTGCACTCTCGTCGCCGCGCCTCGCGTGCCAGCGGTGCCCTTGCGAGCCACTCGGTCGTCCTCCAAGGCCAGAACGGGACAGGTACGCTTGGACGACAGGGACCGTGTGTGCGCTGAGCCCGCGGCTGGCAGCCGGGGGGGGCGGCTGGAACGTGGCAGGACATGCGCTCCCTTCATGCACTCGCCTGCTTTGCACGGGTCTGTGTGTGGATACAGGGGCCCTCACTGGGTTTAGCCTGTAAAAAAGTTGAAGAAAGATGCTGCTTACCTTTGGTAAGGAAGTGTAACAGAGGACACATTTTAGCGACAGGAGGTGTTGCCTCTGGTCTGTTTCTGGTGGAGTTTGCATAATAATGGAGTTTGAGAGCCATGTCTGGATTCCCTGTGCCCCATGCATACTTCAGACTATCTCCCCCAAGACTTAAGTGGACAGTATTAACTCCATGCTAGAAATCAAATAGGCTCAATAGGATAAAAAACTACCTCCAAATCAAAACCTAACCTGGGCCTCAACGACCATGAAAGATTGCAAAAAAAGAATGGGACCTCAAACCATAGAGAGGCCTTCATCTTCCAAATAGGCAAATTTTGTGGTGCAATCGGCTTGCCTTTGTGGGGATTAAGTGTGGTGCTGGTTGTTCCCTGGCTCTTCTGAGGAGGCAGCTAGATAAGTCCTACTAACATGGTATGGATTTTGTAAGTGGACTCGATAACTCGCTCTGGTTTAAAGGCTCCAAAACCTCTACTTTATCATGTAATTTGAGAGCAACTGAGGACAAGCCAAATCCCTGCTCATCCCGCCTCCCCCCATATGTTCCAGGAGCATGTCTATGTAGATGTCAGTTATGTAAGTGCAAGGCCTTGGAAAACAACAGCCCTGCAGGTGGCTTCAAGGCTTCGAGATTTATCAGAAAAGCATATTTCTTTTTAAAAAGTTCAAAATAAAAAACAACAGCAACCACAGCAGCAAGCATCACTTTCCACCCACTGCCCTTGTCTTGCTTCTGAATCATAAATCATGAAAAAGAGAGACAATGACTCCGGTTTTCCTGCCTTTAACAACTGTAACACATAATGCCAAAAAAGGAAGAGAAATAAACAAGTGAGCCATATTACTGCAGAAGACAGACACACTTGGGAAACCAGAGTTTCCTCATCTCTAAGGACCTCACACCCCCTAAAAAGGGTCTCTCCTCTAAATTAGTGGTTCTCAAACCTGACGTTATGTGAGACTCATATAGGTTTGTTGTTGTTGTCTTTGCTTGTGTTTTAAGAACTACGAATGCTTAGATCAATATTCTGATTTTGAGTGCCATCTAGATATATGTACTTTGGAAAAATCTTTCCAGTCATTGGAATGAGCAACTATGTATTCAAATTCTGTTCTGTTTCATAGGATACATAAATGGGATTCATAGGATGTTCTTGTATTCTGTTTCATGGGATACAATTATCACCCCTCTCCCAACTATCTCCCCTCTCCACTCAAACATATACAGGGAACCCACATTGAGTAAACAAAGTCTCTCTTTTTTCTCGTCCATCACTCACTCATTCCTGTTAGCATTCTGATCTGTTCATTCTGGCGGCTAAAATTTGTCACTGCTCATTTTAACACCTTGATAGCAGTTTGGGGTTTTTTTTTGGGGGGGGGTCATTTTCTATTGCATTAATGCTTAAATTATTATTTAAAATACTGAATTTTTGTGGGGGGGGGATGAGAGCAAATTACAGACTTGCTGTGAAAATGTGAAGTCTAAAATATTTTTCTCTGAACCTGAGAGTCCAGCATGGTGAAGTTCCTCCTTCAGATTGTGGCCTTTTTTCATCCACTCTGGGCCTACCCGAACTGCTACGAATCACCAACAGAAGTCTGGCTGCACATTTTGTATGAGCAGAACATTCTTCCTGTTCGCCAAAGTGGAACTGAAGTTTCTCTTTCCCTTGATTTTTCGCACTCTCTGTGGCTAGCAGTGCCGCATTTCTGGATTATGTTGTACACTTTACCTTGAGAGATAGATGATCTGTTCTTTGATTAGACACCCTGACCTTTTACGGGTGTTGATCATTGATCTTGATCTGGCCTGGATAGAAAGCTCTTGACTCTGAAAAGTTACTCTGCTGCTGACACTACAGGGAAATTTAATTTCTGCATCCTGGCAGCCCCTGCAGCAGGACTCCTTCTCAATTAGAATTTCTCTCGTTATTATTTTACTTTTATTAAGCAAGCTGCAGCCCCTGCTTTCTAGCTCTAGCTTTTAGTTACAGTAATCAATTTTTCAGTGTAACTGGCTGTAATTGTTGGCTTGGATATTGAGCTTTCATGGGGCTTAGACATAGAGTGTTCCCGTGAAGGGTCTTCTCCATACCTCGCAGACAGATGGGTAATAATACCATACATTAATACCTCCACATTGGTTTATGTGTGTTTGACCACAGTGCAAGCATAATTATTTTTGCCCAGTAAAAGCTATTAGAGATCTATTTGGTAGGTTTTACGATCAATAGCTCCTGTGATATTTGTGTAGCAGCCACAGAATAATCAATTGAAGGTCATATAAAGTAAATTACCATCCTCCCATAATGATTCTTTTTTCTAGATGAGAATTGGGTTTTATTATTTCATCAGGAGCCTCTCACGACGCATGCTCTGTCTGTTTGAGAAAGAAAGATATAAAAGTTGTGAGCGTGTTTTGAACATAGTATTAATATCCATTCCTTGAATTTATGTTATTGGATTATTGAATTAGTGGATTCACACTGGAATTCCTTCAAAACCTTTTCTTATGTACTCAGTGACACAGTTAATAACATTCGAGAGCAAACGGACGCCTTTGCCGCATGGTGGAGTGAGTCACTTTGCAAAAGTCAATCTTTGTAGCTGTCTCTTTAAAGCAAATTTAGAGTTGGTTAAATGTGTTGTATTGACAGTGTGACCGACCAAGCTTCTCTCTGCAAACCTTTTGGAGAGTGACTGGTGAACTAAGCAGGAGATGGAGTCAGGAATGCTGAATACTAATGCATCGTCCACCAGTAGCTCAAGGTGAAACCAGGGGGGACGGGGAGACAGGGCAGCCTGTGCACCTGCTTGCAAGCCAGCTATCATCTTCACACGAGATGCCTAACCTGGATTTCAGACTGGCAGTGCAAGCCAGAGCGATGGCTGTGCCTCCATAAAAGATTGCAATTTGCCAACCGGAGGCATGCAATCCCCCAACTGTCTTAAAGGGACCCATTTTCAAAGTTTAGCCTTTCTTTTTGTGGGTGCAATCAGTTGTGCACTGAAAAACTGCAGCCACAGTTGGATAACTGCAGGCACAACAGGCCACGAGAGGCCTCTTTGCTCCAAATTTTGTACCTGCAACTAATTGCACTTACAGAAAATGGGAGTGTGGTAGGAGCTTTTATAAAATTTGGGCCAGTAAATTCTCTATGGAGGAAATAGGCAAGGAAAGAGACAATTACTCACTTTCTTAAAGACAAAGGCAAATAGAGACATCCTTTTCTTCACACACTCCATCTAGTCTGTAGAGCATGGTCTGGAAGCCAAATACCAGATACAACAAATGCTCTGATCATTGAGGATGTTGTCTGAGACTTAATATTTTGCAAATGTACAAGAAATAATCTGCTGAAAAGTAGCCCAAAGAAGATATCAGTGAGTTTGAGACTGTAGCTCTGGTAATACATCAATGAAGTGTTTTAGAATAAAGGGCAAAGGGGATTTTCTTTTTCTCTAAAGAAATTGTTATTGTTACTTCTTATTTGCTTTGCAAATAACTAATGCAAAAATTAAAATTTCAGTGACACTAGTTTTTTTTTTTTTTTTTTGAGTTGAAGTCTCACTCTGTCGCCCAGACTGGATTGCAGTGGCAGGATTCCGGCCACCACAGTCTCAACCTGCTGGGCTCCAGCGATCCTTCACCTCAGCCTTCCAAGTAGCCAGAACTACAGGCATGCGCTACCACGCCTGTCTAATTTTTTTTTCTTTATTTATTGTTGAGACAAGGTCTCACCAAGTTGCTCGGGCTGGTCTCGAACCCGCAGGCTCTGCCAATCCGCTCGCCTCAGCCTCCTGAAGTGCTGGGATTACAGGCTGAGCCACCCAGCCCAGCCGACACTAGATTTTAATCAGAAGGTAAATCAGGAGACACTTTAAATTTATGTATTTACATATATTTATATATATTATATATACAAATTATATATGTGTGTCTATATATGCATATATACACAAATTTATGTTATTTTATTTTTAGATATAGCTTCTCACTCTGTTGCCCATGCTGAAGTACAGTGGTGTAATCATAGCTCACTGCAGCCTTGAACTCCTGGGCTCAAGGGATCCTTCTGCCTCAGTCTTTCAAGTAGCTGGGACTAATACATTCATAGGCCACCATGCCCAGCTAATTTTTTAATTTTTTATTTTTCTTGTGGAAATAGAGTTTTGCTATGTTGCTCAGGCTGGTCTCAAACTCCTGGCCTCAAGCAATTCTCCTGCCTCAGCCTCTCAAAGCACTGGAATTATAGGCGTGAGTCACTGTGTCTGGTGACATATGTCATAACATAGTTTACCTACCTTGTTTTTTGATAAGCCTAGGGAAAGGGCCATCTTGCCTCTTGAGGATATACAGGTGCCATCTAGTTCACTCCCAAATCCCAGTAGCTGAGTGTCTTACCTGGAGGGGCTTGTCAAATCATGTTCCACAGGGATCCAGTCTCATCATCTATTCTGTACAATATAGTGATAAACAAGTTGAGATTGAGCTCAAGATATTGTTTTCTACCTTTTGCAGTTGACCATAAATGAAACTCATATGCTAGAAATTAAAAGTCAAATACAAAATAATATTAGCATTTTGAGATACTGTTATTACAGAAATAGGTTGAAATGTAATTGTATCCCAGTAACAATTTAATCACCAAAGAAAACAGGAAAAGGTCTTGGTAGTTTTTATGATTTTCAGGAAATTGATGAGGTAATTGCATAGCAGAAGTTAAAAAGTAAAAAAGCCCAGACAGATATTAGAGCAATGGAACAGAATACAGAACACAGAAATAAATCTATGCATATATGACAAACTTGGCAAGTATACTGAGAATATTTAATAGGCAAAGACAGTCTCTTCACCAAAGGTGTTGCGATAACTACATATCCACATGCAAAAGAATGATATTAGACCCTTAACTTATACCATACACAAAAATTAACTCAAAATGGGATAAAGACTTAGATATAAGACCTGAAATTGTAAACCTCCTACAAGAAAATATAGGAGGAAAATGTCATGATATTGGTCTTGGCAATGATTTCATAGATATTACACCAAAAGCACAGGCAACACATGTCAAAATAGACAAAAGGAACTACATTGGTGGGCACAGTGGTACATGCCTGTAGTCTTAGCTATTAGGGAGACTGAAGCTAGAAGCTCGCTTGAGTCCAGGAGTTCTAGGCTGTAGTGCACTATGCTGATCGGGAATCCACACTACGTTCAGAACCAATATGGTGTACGTCTTGGGAGCAGGGGATCATCAGGTTTCCTAAGGAGGAGTGAACTTGCCCAGTCAAAGCTACATCAGACTAAAAACCTTCTGCACGGCAAAGGAGACAACCAACAGTTTGAAAACGCAACCTATAGATTGGGAGAAAATGTTTATAAACCATATATCACATAAAGAATTCATTTCCAAAATATATAAAGAATTTGTACAACTCAAAAGCAAATAATAATAATGATAACGAGGTTTTTTTAAATGGGCTAAGAAGTTGAGTAAATATTTCTCCAAAGGAGACCTACAAATGGCCAACAGGTATATGAAAAGATGTTTACCATCACTGATCATGAAGGAAACGCAAATCAAAACAACAATGAACTATCACTTCTTGGGATGACTATTGTCAAAAAGACAAATGGAAAGGGTTGAGGGATGTGGAGAAATTGGAACTTTTGTACACTGTTGGTAAGATGAAAAATGGTGCAGTCACTATGAAAAAACATTTGGAAGTTTCCTGAAAATGTAAAAATAGAACTACCATATGATTCAGTCATCTCACTTTTGGGTATTTATTCAAAGATTTAAAATCAGGATCTGAAAGAAGTATTAACACTACCAGGTTTACTGCATCGCTATTTACAATAGCTGAGATGTGGAAACAACCTAAATGGTCATTAACAAATGAATGTATGAAGAAAATGTGAAATATATCTACTATGGGTTATTACTTAGACTTAAAAGAAGTCCTGCAATATGCGACAACATGTCTGATATTCTAAAAAAATATATTTGGGCTTGGTCCTGATTTGCTGGTATATAATTGCTAAAATTCTTGGGATCTACAAAGAGGTAAATATTTTTCTGAATGCTACTGAGTTAACTGATGATGGGCCACTACCAAGTGGTTTCAGGATGGGGACTGGTCCCTGGAAAGTCCAAGACTGGAATAGAGGGCCTGTTCTTTAAGCCCCACCTCTCAATCACCTTGGAGGGGGAGGGACTATGGGTTAAGTTGATCACCAATGGCCATTTATTGAACTAACCATGCCTACATAATGAAGCTTTCATAAAATCAGAAGACTGGCCTCAGAACTTCTGGAAAGCTGCCTCCAGAAACCACTTGTCCAGCTTTCCAGAAGCTCTCTGAACCCAGTCTTCATTCCCTTGTCTCCATACTTTACCCCGTATTCTTTGTAATGTCCTTAACAATAAATGAGTAAATGAAATGAAGTGTTTTCTTTTATTCTGTGAGCCACTCTAGTAAATGAATTAAACTGGAGGAGGAGGCATGTACTATAAATCCTGATTTATAGCCTATAGATGAGAGGCACAGGTAAAACCACCTGGGGCTTTCCATTAACATCTGAAGTGGGGGCAATCTTGTGGGACAGAGCCCTCCACCTGTGGGATCTGAGGCAATCTCCAGGTAGATAGTGTTGGAATTGAATTGGAGGGTACCCGATGGGCGTCTCCTGCAGAATTTTCTTGCTTGATGTGTGGGGACCACACATCTGATGTCAGGAGCATATTGTGAAAGTATAGTAGAAGAAACTGAGTTTGCATTTTCTATTCAACATGGATGAAACTTGAGTACATTGCATTATGTGAAATAAGCCAGTCATAAAAGAAGGAATACTGAATATTTCTACTCATTTGAGCAGACTTACACAGGTTGAGAGTAGAATGGTGATTGCCAGAGACAGGGGAGAGAGAGAGAGAGACATGAAGAGTTGCTAATAAATGGGTATAAGTTTTCAGCTATACACGATGAATAATTTCTAGAGCTCTGCTGTGTAACATTATGCCCATAGTTAATATTGTATCTTACACTTAAAAACTATTAATTTTCTTTTTAAAGGAAAGGAAAAAAAAAGTCAGGATACCATGGCAGGATGCTCTTGAAATAAGACAATTAAGGGCCAAGAGTTCTCCCTTTCAGGTTACCTACCCTTTCATAACATGGATATAAATCACATTTTGAAACTTGTATACTTCTTCTCATAGAATAACACTGAAGGAAATTGTTAGGGTCTCTCACGTTTCCTTATTAATTGGCTCTTAATGTAAATATAAAATTCAACAGCACACCCTGAACATATTTTGGTACCCAAGATGGCATTTGTTTTCATCTAGGTATATTGACTTGAGAATCTAGTTGCCCTGGAAAATCTCTTCAAGAGAATGAAATAACCACTAGAGATACAAATTAACCCCAAAGCAGCTTATTAAGGACCATTCAACATGCACTATGATGGGAATATTTGGGATTGTAGAACTACCCATTCATTTTTCCTCATCTTTCCTCATCTTTCATGACACATTATGTAAATGAAGCCTACACTATTGCCCTTCTCAGATTATATGAAATAAGGGATTAATTCTCCTCATTCATTCAGCTGAACCTCTGCATTCAGCTTTGGTCCTACACTTCAAAAGGGAATGGAGAACTTGTAGAGGGTTCAGAGAGAAGGAATACAAATGAAATAAGCAATAGAATTTGAGATATGTTTGGAAAATTGTTCTACAGAAGAGGAAGGTAAAAGATGACAGGAGCATGAAATGACAAAGAAGAAATTGCAGGACCATTTTTCTTCAGTGGTAAAAGTAATAACATTTGGGGAAATAGGCTTAAATTAGGAGCAGTTTCATATGTACAGAACGACATTCCACTAACTGTGAAAGCTAAAAAATAATATTAATGAACAACAAATATCAATTCTTATAAGTAAAAAATGCCCTATGCAAATGAAGCATTCAATAAATAAACAGCTGTTATTGGAACCAATTGCTGATGATAATGGTGATGATCACCGGAATTATTTCCTTGCACGTTTCTTTAACAACTTTGCACTATCTCATCTCTCTCAGAACTTGCTTGGCAAAACCCCAACCTTGGATTAATTCAACCAGGCGCTTTCTCCATACTTGTGCTGTTAGCTTCACTTGGCTAATTTTGGCTGATTCTGGTTGTCTCCGGCTATTTCTGTTACTATAAAGGAATATCTGAAGCTGGGTAATTTATAAAGAAAAGAGGTTTACTTGGCTCATGGTTTTGCAGGCTGTACAAGAAGCACGGTGTCAACATCTGCTTCTGGTGAGGGCTTTAAGCTGATTCCACTCATGGCAAAAGGTGAAGGGGAACAACTGTGTAGAGATCACATAGCAGGAAGTAAGAGAGTGGGAAGGGAGATATGGGGTTCCTTTAACAATCAGAGCTTGTGGGAACTAGTACAGTGAGACCTCACTCATTACCAAGAGGTCAGTGCCAAGCCATTCATGAGGGATTTGCCCCCATGACCCAAATACCTTGACCCAAATACCATGACCCAAATACCACAATGGAATACTGGATCAAATTTCAGCATGAGATTTGAAGGGAACAAATATCAAAACTATATTACTGGTATCACTGGTTAATCTTGGCTTTGCTGCAAAAATAAAATCTTAAGCTTAAAGTGGGATCTTGCCACTGCCCTGTGGTGCTACTACCATGTCGTCTCCTTAAAACTTGTAGATGTTTATTCTAAGCTGACCTTTCCTCAAACTTCACCTAGAAAGAAAGGTCACCAGTTGGAAAATCCCTTATCGTTTACATCATTTTAAAATATCAAAACCCAGGTCAGGCTTGGTGGCTCAAACCTGTAATCCCAACATGTTGGGAGGCCGAGGCGAGAGAATTGCCTGAGTCCAGGGGTTCAAGACCAGCCTGGGCAACTAGGTGAGACCTCATCTCTACAATAAATCAAAAAAATTAGCCAGGCATGGAAGCACATGCCTGTAGTTCCAGCTACTTGGAAGGCTGAGGCAGAAAGATCACCTGAGCCCAGCAGGTCAAGGCTGAGGTGGCCATGAGCATGCAACTGCACTCCGGCCTGGGCAACAGAGTGAGACTCCAACTCAAAAAAATAAATAAATAAAATAAAATATCAAAACTCACATATCTACACTGTGTTATATTTTTCTTCTTGATTACAACTGATGAAAGATGCCTCCAGCTTGCAAAGGCCAGTTTCTTTATTTAGGTTCTGAACCTTAAGCTCTCATTCTTCTTGAAGATTCTGTGGATTTTGTTCCATTGCTCTCCTGCATTCAATGTTCCTTCTTTACCAGATCAGTATACAAACTAAGCTGTATAAACACTTCAACCAACCAAACGAACAAAGATCAAACCCTCTATTTGGCAAAAGATGAGAGTTGATTTTCAATATCCATTGTCTCTTCCTCCTTGATTAAAGAACCTATGCTTTTATTTGGGTCCATGAACACCTGGAATGAGCATCATTCCCCCAGCTTCTCTTGCAGCTAGATGTGGCCATATGAGTAAACAGATATAGTATTTCAACCTCTTAGAAGAATTCTCAGTGAGGGAATCCGAGCCTTTCTGTCCTTCCTCCTATGTTGATGTTGGCATAGCTGGAAGGGAGAAAGACTTGGGACCCTGTTGTTTAGGGAGATACCGGGAGCCTTGGCCCTATTACCTTCTAGCATGAGGAGAAAAATAGACGTCTATCAAGTATAAGCTATTGTTATTATATTTTGTATCACTTGCAACCAAAACTGATCCTAACTGCTATACTACAACTTATCTCCCTAAAACTGCCACACCCCTTGGCTTCCCTTCACAAACAAGTATTTTGAGTCATCTCCACATGCATCCTTCACCATCCTCACTCCCGTCATGTCTCGAGCCACTACAGTATGACTTCTACCACCATCCCTGTGGAAATCACTTTTGTCAGATACACTGCTCTCCATTTGCCTCATCTTACCCATCTTACACAGTCTCTTTTCTAGGTTTTTGTATCACACTTTCTTGGGTTTGCTTTGGTCCTTATCCTCTTGTGTCTCCTTGGCAATCCTGTATTTCAGTTGCCTGCTCCATCACTCTCCTTTTGGTTTCATAGGCATGTTATAACCTAATATATCAAAAATAAGACTCTTGATCCTCTTGCCCCCCCCCACACACACACACATCTGGTGTTACCTCAATCTTTCTCATCCTAGCAAATTCACCTATTCACTATATATGGAATATGAGATTCATCCTTAATTCCACTACCTACCTTCCTTTTTAAAACTCACATTTCAAGGCAGTTGTGGCAGGGTCTATCTCAAGCATAAAAATCCCATCCAGCTGTTCCTGTTCACCTTTTTTTCTGACACCCAAGTCCTACCATCGTTATCTTTTCCCTTGGCTATGACATGGCATATGCTCTGATTTCCCCTCTTTTACTGTTTCCCTGTCCAATCTCAGGTTAATCTAAAGAAATGATGTTATGGCTCTGATATTCCAAGCTCCAAGTGGATTGAAACTACACTGAGAAGAGAATCTAAGCTCCTTAGCATGGATCAGATAGTCCCATAGAATATCATTCTTTCTTTTTTATTTTTTTCTTTTCATTTTTATTTGAGATTCAGAGGAAGATATTTATTTTAGATTCAGTGGTGGGGATTGGGTCTCAGGTACCTTATTCCCCAAATAGCAAACTTTGCACCCTATAGGTCATTTCTGAACCCTAACCCCACTCCCTGTCTCTCCCTTATTGGTGTCCCCAGTATCTATTATTTCTATCTTTTTGGTCATTCCACTTAAGCGAGACCATGTGTGTTTGGTTTTCTGTTTCTGAGTCAGTTCATTTAGGATGATGATCTCCAGCTCTATCCATGATGCTGCAAAGGACATGATTTCATTCTTTGTTCAGCTGAATAGTATTCCACAGTATGTGTACACCACGTTTTCTTTATCCAGTCAACTGTTGGTGGACATTTATGTTGGTTCCATGATTTTGCTGTTGTGAATAGTGCCGCAATGAACATACAAGAACGAGTATCTTTTATTTTATTTTTTTATTTTTTTTTGAGTTGGAGTCTCACCCTGTCGCCCAGACTGGAGTGCAGTGGCCGCTCCTGGCCACCGCAGCCTCGACCTGCTGGGCTCCGGCAATCCTTCC
>CAUYQG010209764.1:0-12635 GCA_963574415.1 Tarsius wallacei
CCACTCACCTCAGCCTCCCAAAGCGCGGGAGTACAGGCTGAGCCACTAAGCCCGACACGGGTTAATTTCTAGGGAAAAGAGGTTTATCATGGCTCACGGTTCTGCATGGCACCCCTATCTGCTTGCCTTCTGGGAGGCCTCAGGACGCTTTTACTCATGGAGGAAGGCAAGGGGAGCGGGCTTATCACACGACAAGAACGGAAGCAATAAAGAGAAAGAAGGAGATGCCAGGCTCTTTTAAACAACCAGCTCTTGTGTGAACTCATTACCATGAACACGGCACACAGCCACTCATGAGGCATCCGACCCCCATGACCCAAGCCCCTTCCACTGGGCCTTAATTTCAACAATGGATATCTCATTTCAGCATGAGATTTGAGGGGACCAACATTCAAGCTACATCAGCTGAGAAGAGGTGCCTCGCCCAAGGTCACACCTTCCTTCCAGGCCTGTCTGAATCCAATGGCCAATAAGTGCAGAGGTATACCACCAAGTCCCCTTGTCCCAGCTGAGAACAACTCTGAATGGTCATTCCATTCCTTGTCAAGTAGGCTAAGATTTTTCCTGAGATACTTTGTACCTCTGCCTAATTCCCCTTCCTTCCTTTTCTTTTCCTTTTCTTTCCCAAGCATTGGTCCCCAAAGGGCTTCCTAATAAACTTCCTGCATTCTAATCCTCATCACAGAACTTGATTCCTGGAGCATTCAACCTCCAGAGTTTTCCAAAGTGGCTGACCTAATTTACACCACCATCTGCAATAGATGAAAATTCTAATTGCACTATATCCTCATCAAAGCTGATATTGTCAGTCTTTTTAATTTTAGCCATTCTGATGGGTAAGCAGTGATATCTTATTGTGGTTTTAATTTGCGCTTTACTGATGACTCATGATGTTGAGCACCTTTTCAAATGCTCATTGGACACTTGAATATCCCCTTTTGCCCATTTTAATTGATGTGACGTTTTCTTATTGATCTGTAGGAATTCTTTACATGTTTCCATATGAGCCCTTTGTCAGACAAATGTATTGCAAAAAAATTTTCCCAGCTTGTGGCTTGTCTTTTCACTCTCTTAATCACAGTATGCAGGGTTGTTTTTAACTTTTTATTTTGGAATAATTATAGATTCACAGGACATAGCAAAAATAGTACAGAGAGGTCACCCAGTTTCCCCCAATGGTTGTGCCTTACATAACTATAGCATCAAATCCAGGAACTTGACATTGGTACAATGTATGTAGAGTTCTGTGCCATCTATCACATATGTATCACTGGACTCCAGATACAGAATTGTTTCATTACGACAAGGTTCTCCTTTGTGATGTTACTTTATCGTCACACTCATCCCCATCCCTAACCCCCACGATCTGTAATCCCTAGCAATCATTAAACTGTTCTCTATCTCTGCAATTTAGTCATTTCAAGAAATGTTACGTAAATGGAACCATACGGTATATGATCTTGGAGATGGGCTTTTTTTTTTCACTCGGCATAATGCCCTTGAGGTCCATCCAAGACTTTTTTTTTTTTTTTGCATGTAGAAAATTATGTTACTTATGCTGGTTTGTATTACTTGATTATCTTTTTGTGTTTGATAAGGGACTTAACCAGTTTGCTTTGTTGCTATAAGTAGATTCTTGTCTTTCGTATAATCACACTGGAGCGATGAGTCTGGGTTTTACAAGTCCATGGAGGAGGCCCACACCCTACCCACCTCTGGTGGGCCGGGGAGAAGGACACCGTGTTTTTATGTCTCACAAGTCATGATTACGGCCTCCATTACTGCCTGTGGTCCACAGTGCCCCCTGCATTCTTGCTATGTTATGGAATAAGGGTGAGCCATAGAACTGAAACTTCTCTTTTTTAATGTTCAAGGATGGTGAGAAAAACAAATGACTCATTTGGCTTTTAAGAACGATGAAACACAGGTTTCAAAGTGGGGCATATTAAGAACCTCATTTGTTCTTATCACTTTCGGGAGAAATTAGACTATTCTCTCTGAATGCAAAAGTGTTGGTGCCACTTACTTCGCTGGAGAAGACAACATCCTCTGCAGCCAAATGTCCCTTTCTGCCCTCCGTGTCTCCGCAGCCTCCCTCCCAGGGCACCATGTCCTCACACCTTCTCTAAGGTGTCTGCCATGAGCCCTAAATCTTAAGCTTGGTCCTTGGCTATGCATGCTAATCAACAGCCTGCAAAACAGCTCTGCCTTTCACTTTGAAAGGGATACCCTTGGCGGTGTTTTATTTCGGTTGATTCTCTTTGCATTCATCTGCAGATTACAGCATCACAGAAGGTCATCCATGCAAGAAGTGACGGTGCCTTTCTACTCTCAGTTGGAGTAATGGAGGCGAGGGAGGAAGAAGCCGAGGGGTCTTCCAGGGTGTGTGGTAAGTGCGCAAGGATCAGAATGCTTCTAGGTTAGCTTAAGTAAGCATGGGGCTCAACTGGGAGACTGCGCATTGAGCAGTAATGGAGAGACCTTCCCAGGAACTTCCCAGAACAAGAAGTGTCTTGGGGCCAAGCTTCATGGACAGAGGAGCCAGAGGGCGTTTATCAATCTCCTTTAGGCATTACCTCCAAGTTGCATCCAGAATCCAAGCCCTGCTCCCCCTTTTATTCCCACTACTCCTGCCACTTCCATACTGGTCTGAGTCATCATCATGGCTTGCCCGGATGACTGAAATGCCTTCCTGTTTCTACCTTTTTGCTACCCTCCTCCCCGCTCCCAAGAAGCCATTGTGGAACATTGTCACTCCTTCCATCCTTCAGAGGTTTCCCATCTCACTTGGAATGAAACCCCAGATCCTTCCTCTGGCCTACAAGCACTTAGTTATCTCTCTGGTGCCTTTTGGTGCCTCTTCTAACATTCTCCCTCTCACTTCGGGCACAGCGGCCTTCTTTTCCCTGGACACATCAAGATGTTCCCATGTCCCACCAAGCTGTGTCCCTCTTTCCAAATGTTACAGGTATAAACTCCTCAGACAAAGGGAAGTGTGACAGTGTGTGTCTCCAGAGGTAGGATATGGAAATTGCTATTTATTCCTTGGTGATTTTTAAAATGTTTCTAACTGTGTTCAGTGAACACCGTGTATTCATTCTACAATCAACAAAGAAATATGACTTAAATTAAAAATCAAGATCCGAAAAAGACAGTGTTGCCTGTTTCGATGCCGTTGCTTCAACCCCGTGTAAAAAAGCTACCTCGCCTCTGGTGCCTTCTCACACAGCTCAGAAAGCGGATGTGCAGACAGACCCACACAAGGCCCACGGGCCTCCTACGAGTCTGTCCTCCCAACCTCCCTGTTTCCTCCTCATTTCCCTCAGCGAATGAGCGCCACACCAGGATGGTGATAACCGATCTCCGGGTGAAGATTCTGACTCACCAAATTAAATTGCAATGAAATGCTTTTTAATATGTAATCTAGGATGATAAGCAAATCGTTATTTTCCCCTTGTGAGTGACATTACCTGTCATTCTAAAAATTAATCTAATTTTTTAAGAGATGCTTAAAATATGGAGCAATAGCCCTGTGCTTCAGACCAAGCAGTTAATGAGTAATTTAATCTGTGTGAATTATGAACCTCGATTCTTTCTAATGCTGTTTTCCTGTAGAGCTATTAGTCACCCTCTCCTTTTTCCTCAGTCGCTACAGAGATTTACACTCTGGCTTTACAGAGTTCTCTCTGAAAAATGGAGAAAATGCTATTGGCCTACTCGAACTTGACACGTACAAACAAAAATTCTTTAGATGTAGTAGATGAGAAAGCTTATGAGAGCATGGTTGGGGGTCTCCATAAGATCTGGCAAGCAGGTGTGAAGAGCATGCCAAGAAACAGGGTACCTACTCTTTTTTGGAAGAAAAGTGACTCAGTGTGCCGGGCACCATAGCCCTGCTGATAGCACTAGTTCCCACTTCATTTTTAAACTTCACACGTTCCCTAGAAGATAAATGGACAAAGAATTGTAGCATGAGGTGAGAAATGGAGTGGGGAGACCACTGATCATGGGTTTTATTCAAGCCTTTTGTATATGTCTTTGAGGTTTTTCAGAATATTACATTGAAATCTGCTTTTAAATGTCCATGATCTTTCTACCACTCTGCAGTTTCATTTGTTCCCCGGAGAGATCTGTAACATGGAACACACCGTCCAACCTTTGTTTGGCTCCAGACCCTGCCCTGTGTTCACACCTGCAACTGTTTCCGCATTGTCCCACCCAGGCCCCAGGAGGCCATGATATAAGGGAAGCGAAGATTTCACTGGAGTTAGCATAATTCAGCCATCCTAGGCTTGGAAATGGGATATGCATGCCGTAGGACCAGCCCTGTGGTTTAAAGAGCTCCATCGGACTTCGGCAAGATTTATCGAATCTGCTAAAGACAAACACCCAACTTGGATAATCTGTAGCTCCTTCTGCAGGGAGTTTGACTTTTCAGCCACTGTAGGTCTTCAAAAGGTCTACCTTTTCTCTTCAGAAACAGTCTGTGTGCCCATCCGTAATACTATAATAAGTATGAACTATACAAGGGTGGCCTGTCAACAGCCCAGGGGCCATGTCTGTCTTGTTCATTGTTGTAACCTAGAGCCTGGTACAGAATTGGGCATGTTAAAAAGCTCAACAAATATTTGTTGAATACATGGGTGGATGCGTTAACAGATGAATGATGTCACATCTCCTATGCAAGTCCCAACAAATTAGCATTTGCTATGTCCTCTCCAACTCACCCTCCACGTTGTCAGCAGTCCTATATTATGTTCATATACCATCCACTTGGAGGAGGCGGAGGTCAGAGCCTGCCCAAATGCCCACATCGGTTCCTCATCCCTTGGCTTGGTCTCCTCGTTTGCAAAAGCACAGACCCTGCCCTTTTTGCTCAGGCCTTGGATCTTTGCATCATCATTCCTGATGATATGAAAACAAAAGCCAGGGCCTATTAACATGTAGGCAATATCCTAGCCAACTAGCAACTTGACAGGTACCAGACGTGTGCCCCAGCACTGCCATCTGAGCCCTCGTGGCTATTCCTTTTCGTAACCACTGGTGGTTGCTTGAGGATGATGGCGCCACCCTGGCTGGCGTGAAGTGACACACCTGAGAGGCTTCATGTCCTGCTCCTTGTTTCTTGGCCCTATTTACTGCTGCGATCTACTATTACCACGTGTTCCTGAATTTCTATCGCATCCTGGACATGAGCGTTTCTCCTCTGGTGTTCATATTACAGCCATGATTTCTCCTAGCATGTGATTTAAATGTAATGGCCGTTTCAGTTGTTGCATCGTGACAGCAAGGTGGTATACACGAAGCGTTCATTTCAACGGTGTCCTTGATTCCTGTGAGTCCCCTCAGGCACTTGGGCATGACTTGCAGTAGCTCACAGATCATGTTGTCAATCAAACACTTTAGGGTTGGATACTTCGTGTGTATAATTAATAACCAGTATTGGTTTTTATTTAGCACTAAGAAACATTTTCACTCATTATAGACAAAGCAACAACATCATAATATCAACAGTAATAGCGACTACTACACAGCACTTTCCATGTGCCAGACACCGCTCCAAGTGTTTGACATATTAACTCATTTCCTTCTCATCACAAGGAAATGCGGTAGATAGTATGGTGATCGTCACCATTTACAAATGAGCAAATCAAGGCCCCAAGAGGTAAATAACTTGCTAAACACGTCTAGTCAAGAGGCAGTCTGGATAGGAACCCAGACAATCTTAGTCTGAGTCCAAACTGCAAAACCTTATACTCAACACTTACCTAAGAAAATAAGCATTATGATAATAATGCCCCCCTCTTAAATCTTTTTTTTTTTAATTGGAGTCTCACTCTGTCACCCAGGCTGGAATGCAGTGGCATGCTCACGGCCATCGCAGCCTTGACCTGCTGCACTCAGGAGATCCTTCGGCTTCAGCCTTCCAAGTAGCTGGAACTACAGACGCACACCACCACGTCCAGCTAGTCTTTCTGTGATTTATTGTAGAGACAAGGTCTCACCAAATTGCCCAGAGTGGTCTCCAACCCCCGGGCACAGGCAATCCTCTCACCTCAGCCTCCCAAAACGCTGGGATTATAGGTTGAGCCACCACACCTGGTCCCACTCTTAAATCTCAGTGTCTCCAATCTACATATCATCTCATTACCTATCTATGTCTCTTCTCACCTTCCCAAACTTGTCAATGAATACTAGTGGTCACTAATACGTGCGGCGCACTCACTGTGTGTAAGGCAATGTGGCAAATACCTTACGTGCAATATTTTATTTAATTTTCCTAATTACCTCTGAAGATCTACAACTGTAATTGTCCCTCATTTTCCAAGAGGAAACTGCAGTCTGGCAAGGTGCAGTCATTGTCCCAAAGTCTCACAGCTGGTAAAGGGACGGAACTAGGGCTCCAGCTCAGTCCGTGCGGCCAACCTTTAGGCTGGACTGTCCCTGTCCCCGTGGAGAGCCTTCTGAACCACACGTCAGGCTGGACTGCGGACTCTGCTCTTGATCAACTCACTACTGCATCTGTTTCTTTGTAGCCTGTTGAGGTCTTTTTCCATTTGAATCTCCAACCCCCACCTCCATGCCCTACGCTGTCTGGGAGCTACCGGAAGGCAGATGTCCTGTTTTACTTGTATTCCTGTTGCAATTCCTCCCTAGACAGAGTATACCAACCACATGTCTTTGCCCGACTCGGTCACTTGATCTGATCTCGACAGGGTCGACGAGGGCCGGCTTCCCCACCGTACCATGGCTCTTTCTTTTTCTCTGTTAGCTTTTCCTCCCGTGACTCAAGGTCAGACTTCACTGCCAGTCTTTCACTGCCTGCTCAGCTCCAACCACTCAAGACACCGGCCACATCCTAGACCCGCAGACCTGACGGACAGCCCAGCGGTCAGAGCTGCTCTTCTCCCAGACGCTCGGCTGTATGCTCCGAGTACCCAGAACAAACGAAAGCCAGGTTCCACCCCTGGTCCCTGCCAGTGACTCCAGAGCCATCCACCCTACTTCCCAACCAATGGCAAGAGTGGAGCCCCCAAACAAAACTTCTCTGGCAGCAGCAGGATCTCTAGACAAGCTAAAACCAAGCTTCCCTTCAGGAAGTTTCTCGTGTGATGAATGCCCCAGGCTGGACACATGACTGAATTGCAAGCATAGTAAGTCCCCTCCAGAAGAATGAGTTCCATGCTGAGAGCATATTCGTAAGTCCAATTTGTTCGTAAGTCCAACAAAATTAGCCTAGGTACCCAACGGACACAACCAGCTACACAGTCCCAGCTGCATCACCACTGCTTTTACGCTTGCTTTCAGACATCCTAGACTTGAAGTAAAGATACTGTACTATTGTACTCTATACAGTACTGTTCAGTGAAGTACACAAAAGCACCATCACTTGTAGAAGGTACACGCACATGACAATGCACATTACACATGTGAACTAACTTACATGATTGGGCATGCAAACGCATGTGCACACCTTTGAAAGTTTGCAACTTGAAGGTTCATATATAGGGGACTTACTGTATTTCCGTGTGAATGGGATTGATTTCCTTCCACTGATGTTGTCATTACTATGTATGAAGATGTACACACACACATATACAATCAGCTCTCTGCAACCAACTGCAGATCAAACATACTTGGGAAAAACAAGTCACATGTACAGACTCCTTTTTTCTTGTCATGATTCCCTAAAGAATACAGTATAGCAACCATTTTCATCGCATTTGCGCTGGATTTGGTGCAAGATCTAGGGATGAGTCTAGGTATCCAGGAAGATGTGCATAGGTTATATGCAAACACCAGGCCATTTTATATCAGGGTCTTGAGCATTCGGGGATTTTGGTATCCAAGGGAGGACCTGGAACCAACCTCCCAAGGATACAAAGGGATGACCATATATGTCAAACTGCTTTTATACTGAACTTTTATTTCAGAAATTCATTTAGCCAAATTGATAGACTCACCAAGTCTCATGGCCTTGTGCTTTTAATCTGAGACACATCCCCTCATCTCCTTATAAATCAGCCTTTCCGCTGATGGATGGTTGAGATGCTCCCATATCGCTTCTGTAGGGATATGCCGCTGGTATATTTATAAAATATGCTCAATCATCCTGGGCTATTCTGACTGACAAACCATAAAAATAAAGTCACACTTCACATCCTCATGACGTCTATCTGATGAAGGTGCTACTGCTGCAGATTGATCAAGGCGCACTGGCTGTTTTGCGAGTGTTCTGTGGATGTCATCAGACTGAGGACCCAGTCGGTCTGGCACATTTAGAAGAGGAATCATTACCCCAGCATTGCCTACTGATCTCAACTTATAAAAATAAATATTTGCCCAATAATATGGCAGGTTTATGAGCTGCATTTAATCCTGCAATGAAAAAGTCTGCCTGTGTGTGTGTGTGTGTGTGTGAAAGGCAGAGAGAGCGAGAGTGAGTTAAGGTTGCCATGGGAGCCCTTGGTGCTTCTGAGCTTTTATGATTATGAACAATAATTAGATGTAATGCTCTATGGTGGTGAAGCACCTCGTGAGCTCCTGATAATTGTAAAGTGTTTGGCAATTAATTCGCACTCCCTGAGATTCAGGTTGGTATAATTAACCCCACAAGGAGAAGCAGCCTCAGAGAAGGGGCGTCACATGCACAGAGCCATCCTTCTTTGTGGTGGCAGCACAGACAAAGGGAGGCCCTCCCGGTCCTTGCCTGCACCGCCTTCACCCCAGGCCTCTGTGTAGACCCCTCCCTGGCCTAAGTCTCCGGGGTTGGTGGTTAGATCACTGGGAGGGCCTGCCCACCAGGAAAGGCAAGGCCAAAGCCAGCATCGACCTTCGGTGCTGCCTTTCACTGGGCGTGGACAGGCTCATGTAGCCACGTGGGAAAAGGGAACTTGGCAATAGGCTGCTTAGCTGTCATCAGCTAACCCTTCATAAAATCAATACTTTTGTCAGCTCTTCCTTTCTTCCCAAAGCAGCTGCCATCTGCGGTTGGTCCTCAGTCGGTCGTCTTTTCTATTTGCTGTCCTAAGGCACAAAAAGCAAACACATTCTTCGAGATCAGCCTGAGCCACGTGGCAAAACCTCGTCTCTACAATAAATTACAAAATTAGCCGGGCACGGTGGCACACGCCTGCAGTTGCAGCTACTTGGAAGGCCGAGGCGAAAGGGTTGCCTGAGGTCAGCAGGTCAACACTGGGTTGGTCGTGATTATGCCACTGAACTCCAGACTGGGCATCAAAGTAAGACTCCCACCAAAAAAAAAAAAAAGAACTGGGAAAGAGGTAGTTATACTTAATGAAAAGTACTATTGAAATTATCTATGTCAGCTGAGCTCGGTGGCTCAGCCTGTAATCCTGCGCTTTGGGAGGCTGAGGTGAGTGGATGGCCTGAGCCCACGGGTTCGAGACCCGCCTGGGCAACTTGGCGAGACCTCATCTCTACAATAAATCAAAAAATTAGCTGGCCTTGGTAGCACGCACCCGTAGCTCCCGCTACTGGGAAGGCTGAGGTAGAAGGATTGCCCAAGCCCAGCAGGTCGAGGCTGCGGTGGCCGGGAGCGGCCGCTGCACTCCAGTCTGGGTGACAGAGTGAGACTCCAACTCAAAAAAAAAAAAAAGAAATGATCTATGTCTATATTTAGATATAGATAGTAATATATATTATTGTATTGTAATACAGTGTTATTTTCTATCTACTTGTTTGTAGTTTATATAACAGCAGGCAATCTCCATCCTTCACATGCAGTGTTTATATAACATATAAACAAGTAAATCCCTGAAATGAATGGGTTGCATACCTGAGTTTTGGCATGTCAATCAAAAACAAGATCTCCATTTTCTCCAAAGGAAAACAGGAAAACGCTTGAAGAAAATTTCAGCCAGTATCATCTTTTGTTTCAATTTCCATTCTCGTGGACTATTTCACTGTGGTGGATGGAGGCTATTGCAGACATAACCCATGAGTGAAAGTGTTGGGCCCCCACCATCAACAAGTCGCACCCCACTTCTCATATCCCTGTCCAGACTACCCACCCAGTTCTGAGAGGGCTTGGCGATGAGTCACAGCATCATCTCCAGACCCTAGGGTGACAGGTGGGCAAAGTTGACGCCAAGGACCACCTTCTCCAGTGCGATGCTGAGCAGGGTGATGGCACGGGTGTTTTCCTGAGGTATAGCCTTGTTATTGGTATCTGCCCTCAGCAAGATCAGTTAGTACCTGAGGCCGCTAGTGAATACAGTTGCACTTGAAGAGACAGGGATGGTGGTTTCGCCTAGGTAAGCTGTATCTTTTGCTTTACTCCAAGGAAGGATCTGTGCAGCCCAAGGCCTTTAGCATATTTTGAAAGACTGTTTTGTACCAGAAAAGCTCATTTGCTATGATTAGTTCCACTCCATTTGTGAGACTGTTATTCTATGTTTATTTGGAAGGCAGGTTATAGTCCCTTCTGGTGATGTTTCTCTATAAGCCAAAGGGACTCTCCAAAATTTCGATTTAAAAAGATGTAAAAAAAAAAAATGCAACCATGAATAAAACCTCTTGGGTCCATGGAAATAGAAATGCTCATTAGCCATGAAAGTGGAGTCCGGTGCCATTTGCAAGTGGCCCTGGCAAGAACGCAGAGAGCAGAGGAGAGAACAGAGGGCCACAGAGAAAGCGGGTGTTGGACTGAGGCTGGGTCTCTCACATCCAACCCCACGCTCTTCTACACTGTTTGGAACTCTTCCAAGTTTCATCTTGGTGATGACAAGAGCCGATACTGGTCATTTCTGATCTCCACAGCGTTTGAGCAGCTCAGGGGTATTGCTGAGCTAGTGGAGAGGAAGGGAAGGCAAGTTGTAGCAACAGGGCCTGACCTAAATGCCCAGATCGGATGGGAAGAAACAGATAAGTCCTCTGGACAGTTCTCAGCTCAGTAGGCAGGAGTGAGGGGAGAACTGGCGACTTTGTGGGGACGTACTGGAGAGAGAAGGGGACTGATGGCTGAACACTGAGAAGACTTGGGCAAAACAAGATTCTAATGGATAGGGAGTCTAGTCTCCCTCCCCCCCTTCCAGTCTCCCTCTTTCTCTCTCCACACACATCTTTGTCTCTCTTTCACGAACTGTATGTGCTATGCACTAGAGACCCTCTCTGGTCAACTAAAAACCATTAGTAAAGTCTCCACTTCTCACTAATGCCTGCGGAGTGAGTTATCTTTTGAAGGGGGACAAGAAAACCCTAAATCTTGCTCTGGGGATGGCATGAGGGAAAACCAGCCACATGCATTCCCTTTTGGTTCCTAGAGTCCTAAAAGATGACTGGCACAATTGATGGGATGGGGAAGGAAAATGGGCATTTGGAAACTCCACCCCACGTGCCTTTACACCTGCTTGGCAGCCCAATCTCCATCCTTCCCATGCAGCGTGGTGTCTCCCCTCTCTCCCCACCTGCCCATCCCAAAGGAAGCCGACCCAGGTCAGGGGCAGTTCCCCGGACCGGGGGAAACTGCAGACCCGCCAGGTGAGCTAGGCTGCTGCAGAGCCAGGTGAGATGGGTCTCACCTGGCCGCAGCTCGTGGGTGGGCTCTCCCACACTTCCCAGAGAACTCACTAAGCCTGTCTGGCTCAGGTGGAAGCAGGAAACAGGACAGCTGTTCCAAGTGCAAGCAACAGTCGTCCAGGCCATCTGGGAGCTGGGAACAGAGGACAAAATGCTCTGAAACTGCATGTCAGGGTGTGTAGAGGCAGGTGTCACATTCCTCACACGTCTTTGCAAGACTCGAGACCTTGCACATTTGCTCGTGGTGCTGATCAAAAGAGGATGCTTTTTTAGAACGAGAGAGAGAGATTAAAAAAGAAAAGTAAGGAAAAGCCAAGTGTTCACGCATGCAGTCTTCCTAATTAACACGGCAGGCCCCAAGGGAGAGAGAAAGCACATCAGAGCTTCTGGAAGCAGCTGTTCTCCCAGCAGCAATCTCTTCTCAGAGAAGCTGCAGGTTGGCGCTCTCAGATCCTGTGAGTCTGGAGTGAAGTAACCATTCCCAAAGCCCACCAGATGGGCAGCTAGAGCCACAGAGCCTGGAATCTACGCGAGTCCAGCATCACACGACCCAACAACTCTCTGCGGTGTTAACCCCAGCTTACCAGTGAGGAAACGTCTCTGACCACAGACGATCAGTACAGAAACTGTGCTGAATAGGTCTGAGTTAAAGCCCACGAGTCCTGCCCCCCGTCATGCCTTCTCCTAGCTCACCCTTCTTTTGCTGTTGGGCTATTTCCGATGCCTGACACTGTGAGGATCGAATAAAGCTTGATCATGATAAGAATAAGCTTTCTGAGCCGGGCTCGGTGGCTCAGCCTGTCATCCCGCGCCTTGGGAGGCTGAGGTGAGTGGATTGCCTGAGCCCGCGGGTTCGAGACCCGCCTGGGCAGGCGAAACCTCATCTCTACAATAAATGAAAAAAAAAAAAAACTAGCCAGGCGTGGTAGCGCGCACCTGTAGTTCCGGCTACTCGGAAGGCTGAGGCGGAAGGATCGCCGGAGCCCAGCGGGTCGAGGCGGCAGGGGCCGGGAGCGGCCACTGCACTCCAGTCTGGGCGACGGAGTGAGACTCCAACTCAAAAAAAAAAAAAGAATAAGCTTGCTGTTTTATGG
>CAUYQG010209765.1:0-34409 GCA_963574415.1 Tarsius wallacei
ATAAATCAAAAATGAGCCGGGTGTGGTAGCTCATGACTGTAGTTCTGGCTCCTCGGAAGGCTGAGGCGAAAGGATCGCCGGAGCCCAGCAGGTCGAGGCTGCAGCGGCCATGAACGTGCCACTGCACTCCAGCCTGGGCGATGGAGTGAGATTCCAACTCAAAAAAAAAAAAGCACACACAAACAAGGAAATGGATAATATAATACAGTTTCTTTCTGGAAAGCCTTTCTGGAAGAAGCTAACAAAGTAAGGGCAGGGGGGTTGGGGGAAGAGGAGGAAGAAAAGAAGTCTCCTAGCAAAGGAAAAACATGTACAAAAGCTTGTCTCAGTCAGGTGTGGTGGCTCACACCTGTATTCCCAGTTCTTTGGGAAGCCAAGGCAGAAAGATTGCCTTAGGCCAAGAGTTCAAGACCAGCCTGGTTAACACAGCAAGATACGGTGTCTGCAAAAAATTAAAATTAGCCAGGTGTGGTGGCCTATAGTACCAGCTGCTCAGGAGGCTAAGGTAGGAAGATCACATGAGACCAGGAGGTCAAGGCTGCAGTGAGCTCTGATCACTGCACTCAGCCTGAGCAACAGAGTGATACCCTAGCTCTTAAATAAACAAACAAAAAAGCTAGTCTTTGTCCAGGCAAGAGTCAACATAGCACCAGAATGTAGTTTAACATCGCTGAAACAAGCATGTGTGGCACACCACCAGAGAGGGAGGGAACAAGAATATGGGAGCGAGAGGGGGAAAGTTGAAGGCAAAGGGAAGAGGAGAAAGAGGGAAAAGGAGGAAGAGAGAGGAAGAGACACTAAGGTAGCCCCAGTGATGCGAGAGTGGTAACAGGTGAACCATCTCCAAGGAAAGCTCACCCTGAGGAGCCAGCTGTGTCAGCTCCTGGAGCGGTGATTTATTGTTACATTAGAAAACGAGCTAAAAATAAAGGAGGAAAAGTCTTTGGATTTGGTGATAAGGTCTTGGGTCTGTTTGAAATAGCAGTATTGGGAGTTCAAGGTGAGGGTGGAGACCAGACAGTCATGGGCTGCAGAGTGGGGGTGGAAAGCGTTAGGACATGCAGTCAAGGATAGCGAAGAGAAGGCAAGAGCCTCAACTCAGCCCTGGTGTCAAGGGCCCATTTAGGCTGCTCCAACCTGACCTGCCAAGTCCCCTGTCCCAGCCCACGCTTCCTTTCCTGCAGCAAGGCTCAGAGGCTTGTTCTCTAAAGCTGCCACCACCCTCTCTACACTTGGGATTGATCCTCCTTCTAAGCAACAAAGAAAGAAGAGTGGCTCGTTCTTTCTTTGATGTTCTTGAGGACAAGCTCTTTTGATTTCATAGGATTTGTTGCTAAAGACTTGAGAAAACAAACAAGACAATCATAAGGGCAGCAACAGTAATGAAAACGACAGCAAAACTCAACTAAAATATGGAGTAAATTATAATTTCCAACGTCTTAAAAAAAAAAACTCTTAGAATTACAATCCAGACTCCATTCTAAGAACTCATTTCTCCTTTTATTTATAAAGGTGAAAATGACCAGACAACTTTCTTTTAGCTTTAAGGTAGCCTCCTCACTGAGTCCCTCTCCAGGACAGAAGAGGTGATTAGGGACTAACAATGCTTCCTACCCCTGCATTTCTGAACACTCCAGACCAAGGTTGCACCAGCGAGCAATCCTCTTGAGGCATCTTATCCTACCAGGTCAAGAGAAAGCATTCTTAAAACTGACTTTTTCTAAAACGTTTACGTGATAAATATGTAAGGACTCATTATACTATGATCTCTACTCTTTTGGGTATATTTGAAATTTTCTATAATAAAAACGTTTCTTTTTTTAAAGCCACAGTTACAAGAATGTGTAACTTAAGGAATGTGCTGAAATAACGAAAAACCAAATATTTGATGTTTCCTATAAACATGGTCTCTACCTAATTCTAGTGGAAAGAGAAAAGTTAAGGATATTTTTTCATAGGACATGCAGGACTAATCAAAGAACCTTTAAAAAGACATGTAAGAAGAGATGATAAAAAGAACAAAGTAGGTATGTTCTAGGGCAGAAAATAAAAAAATTCACTCAAAACAAATGTTTTCTCAAATTAGCAGGAAGGAGAATCAGGGTTGGGATGAACTAATGGTTTAAAACTAATAGCTGTAAATAATTATTATATTTGCAAGTCACCACAAAATATGGTTGTCTTTAAACTTTTTAAAAAATATTTAAAATAGTTTTAGATTAAAATTTTCTTTTCTTTCTTTCTTTCTTTTTTTTTTTTTTTTTTTTAGTAAAAGTCGAACTCTGTAACCCAGGCTGGAGTGCAGTGACATGCTCACAGCTACCGCAGCCTCGACCTGCTGGGCTCAGGTGATCTTTCTGCCTCAGTCTTCCAAGGAGCTGGAAAAACAGGCGCACACCACCACGCCTGGCTAGTTTTTTGATTTATTGTAGAGATGAGTTCTCACCAAGTTGCCCAGACTGGTCTCGAACCCCTGGGCTCAGGCAATCTTCTCGCCTCAGCCTCCCAAAGTGCTGGGATTACAGGCCAAGATTTTCTTTTTTACAAGATAATAGAGAGGGAGGAAAAAGATTTTCTTTTTATCATCTAGCTTAGAACTAAAAGAAGATGTTAAATAAGTGTTTGCTTACTTACTCATTATTCATCCATCTATTCATCCATTCACTTAACAAAATGTGTTCAATGCCTATCAGGCACTGAGTGTGTAAAAGTGAACCAAACTAACTAAGGTCCCTGTTCTCCTGAAGCTTAGTTGGAGGAATCAGACAATAGACAAAGAAACAAATAAACCAGGCTTATTTCAGATAAAGTCCAATGATAGTAAAGTTCTATATTGGTGATAGTTAAGTTCTACAAAGTCACTGTGACCACTGAATTAACTGAACTGTTAAACCATTGTCCCCAGGAAAATACAAGGTTAGATTCCTGTGAGTCTCTGGTTACAACATTTTCATCAAGCATTCCATACATCAACTTGTTTTATGTGTGTTTCTGTTTAAAGATATCTCATTTAATATATATATTGTTGATTCATTAATATTAAACTCATGGTCAACAGCACCATAACTCATGACTGAATGAAGCTTTATTTTTATTTCTTTTTAAATAAAGACAAGTTCTGCCAGGCACAGTGGCTCAAGCCTGTAATCCCAGCACTTTGGGAGGCTGAGGTGAGAGAACTGCCTGAGTCCATGGGTTCAAGACCAGCCTGGGCAACATGGTGAGACCTCGTCTCTACAATAAAGCAAAAATAAAATTAGCCAGGGGTGGTAGCACGTGCCTGTAGTTCCAGCTGCTTGAAGACTGAGGTGGAAGGATCGCTCAAGTCCAGAATGTCGACACTGGGGTGGCTGTGAGCGTGCCACTGCACTCCAGCCTAGGCGACGGAGTGAGATTTCACCTCAAAAAAAAAAAAATAGAGACAAGGTCTAGCTATGTTGTCCAGGCTGGTCTCAAACTCCTAGGCTCAAACAATCCTCCCACCTCGGCCTCCCTAAATGCTGGGCTGACAAGCATGAGCCACCACACCAGTCCCTGAATGAAGCTTATCTAACACAGGCATTTTCTCCACAAGACATATCATAACCTTCATGCACTTAGGAACACCAGACAGTACTTTAGCACTGACTACACTTGAAGGTCTTCTTAAATAGCAAAATCATCAATAAAAAGCACAAAAATGCAAAAAAATCATGGCACTAAATAGAAAGCACAAAGGACTCTTGCTTACAGTATGAGAAATGAGACAAAAAGGCAGTGTTGCCTTGTTCAACCTCAGCTGGGAAAGTGTGCATCTGGCAACTCAAATTTTTCACTGCTCTGCACACGTCCACAAGTAACCAGGAAATCATCACAAGTATTGATGTCAGGGCTACAAATAAATTTTAGTGAGTAGGTGAATCTGCAAAGGCAGAATCTGCAATGATGAGGATTGACTACAATTCATCACATCAATGTGCTGAGGAGCATGAAGAACTTCAGACTGGATGGCCTCAGGAAGGCCTCAGAGATGAGGTGGTCATGAGCTGAGATCTGAATGGAACAAAAGTAGCCACAGATGCCTGGGGAAGATCTAAAGGTAAGAGTATTCTTCACAAAGAGAACAATGTGGCTGGGCATGATGGCTCACACTTGTGATCCTAGCATTTGGGAAGCTGAGGTGGGAGGATCCCCTGAGGCCCGGAGTACGAGGTTACAGTGAGCTATGATTGTGCCACTACACTCTCACCTGACAATAGAGCTAGACCCTGTCTCTAAAAATAAATTTTTTTTTAAAGCATGCATGTGTGCATGAGACAGAGAGAGACAGTGAATTCAAAGGCCCCTAAGCCAGAGTGACATTGGCATGTTCTAAAGGCAGAAAAAGATCTGTGTGTAAACAGCTTTAGTATTCAATATGGTAGCTACTAGCCATATGTGGCTACTAAGCACTTGAAATGTGCTAGTGAGAATTGAGATGTGCTGTAAGTATATAAGTGTAAGATACACACCAGATTTCAAAGACTTAAAGAATTTAAATTATACCATTAATAACTCATATACTGTATTGATTTTATATTGAAAAGACACTAGTTTGGATGTGTCAAATTAAATGAAATACATTATTTAAATGAGTTTCGCCTGTTTCTTTTTGCCTTTTTAATGTGGCTTCTGGAAATTTTTAAACTGCATAGGAAGAGGGAGAGGAGAATAAGATGAGGTTGGAAAGATAGCAGGCATCAGATGTTTTAGGGCTTTAAAAGCCATAATAAGCAGTTTGTATTCTAATCTAAGTGGATCAAAAATCCATCAGAAGGTTTTGAGTAGGAAGAAAAATATCAGAGTTGGGTTAAAAGTAAATCTCAAGTTTTTGTTTGTTTGTTTGTCGAGTTGGAGACTCCAACTCGACAAACAAACAAACTAGTATCTTTTTTCAATATAAAATCAGTACAGTATATGAGTTTAATGATATAATTTAAGTTCTTTAAGTCTTTGAAATCTGGTGTGTATCTTACACTTATACTAGGCTGGAGGGCAATGGCACTCTCCCGGCCACTGCAGCCTTGACCTGCTGAGTTCAGGCGATCTTTCTTCCTCAGCCTTCCGAGTAGCTGGAACTACAGGCACGCAGCACCATATCTGCCTCATTTTTTTTTTTAATTGTAGAAATGAGGTCTCATCAAGTTGCCCAGGCCAGTAAATCTCAAGTTTTAAGATACATAGAGGATACGGTGGAATGCAAAGAAGGGAGTCGATAATTCTCAGAAAAGGCTTCAAGGAGATGACTCTTCTGCTAAGTCCAGGTCGAGGGAGGGGGTCAGACCATTCTACAGTGTGTAGTTACTAGGCAATGACACAGAGGCATCAAAAGCACTCCTCTGTTCAAGGAATGCAAGCAGTTAAACATGGCTAGCATGAGGATCTCTTCCATGCCACTCTTCAAAGCCTCTTAAATTTGTGTTTCCTGGCCTCTCTTCAGATCGGTAGGCATATATAAATAATTGCTTATCCGATATAGTTACCTAGTTATCTCAAGAACATCTCAAATTCAGTGTATCCAAAACTAATCATGTTTTCCTAGCAAAGTATGTTTCCTTTAGTTTTCCCTAACATAGTACCTGACATCCCCATCCTCCAGATACACAGCATAGAAACCTGGGTGCCAGCATGAACACCTTTCTTCCTACATCTAGTCATCCAGTAAGTCCTGGTGGTTTTACCTCCTACATGTCTCTTAATCTGTCCACTTCTCTCCATCTCTACCCTACTCCAAGGAACCCTCATTTTCTACGTGGATCGCTGCCTTAGGTTTTAACTGATCTCCTCATATTCACTCAAATTCCCACAATCTAAAATGTTAATTTAAAAACCCTAACAAAGGCGTCTTAACATTTGAAGAATAATTCTTACCTTTATTGTATCTCCATTTACTGGAGAACAGAAAGGAAACAGAAAGAGAGGGAAACAGAAAAGGAAAAAGCTTTCAGCCAGCACTTAGCTCAGTTGGGATGACTACAGAGATGGGCTTTTCAGCAGGTAAAGAGGCCTGTTGGATGTCTCCTCACAGAATCTGAGATGGAGCAGTCCACAAAGCCCTTCTGTCCTGGGGTAGATTGCTCAAAGTTTTTATCCACTCGGTTGATTGAGTTGCCATCATGACATAGAAAAGTGATGGCCAGAATACTAGTAGCTTAAGCAAAAAGTTTTTCCCTCAAATAAAAGCCTGGCCAGACCCTCAGAGGTGGTGTCAGGGTGTCAGGGAGCCAGGCTATTACTATTTTACTACTACCCCATCCTGAACATACAGGATCTACCTCATGATTCAAGGCGGCTTTTCAGTAAATGTGTGCAGATGGGAACCAGGATTTTTGCTGTTGGAGAAAGTCATGCAGATTTTTTTTTTTTTTTTTTTTTAGTTGGAGTCTCGCTCTGTCACCCAGGCTGGAGTGCAGTGACACATTCATGGCCACTGCAACCTCAACCTGCTGGGCTCAAGCGATTCTTCTGCCTCAGTCTTCCAAGTAGCTGGAACTATAGGCATGCGCCACCACACTCAGCTAATTTTTTGATTTATTGTAGAGACCAAGGGCTTGACATGTTGCTCTAGCTGGTCTCGAACCTCTGAGCTCCAGTAATCCTCTCGCCTCCACCTCCCAAAGTGCTGGGATTACAGGCGTGAGCCACCATGCCTGGCCTGTGATGGTGATTTAAGATTAATAATATTAAGTGAAAACTCCCAAAGTCCTAAATATGAATCGGAAGAATCATTATACTGACTTTTATTTAAAGCAACCAAGAATAATGTTTCTGAGCTCTGGCTACTCAATGGCAGGGGCACAGAAGCAATTACCAAACCAGTAGCATTAAACTCCCCAAATAGACTGGGTGCAGTGGCTCATGCCTGTAATATCAACACTTTGAGAGGCCAAGGCAGGAGAATTGCTTGAAGCCAGGAGTTCAAGACTAGCCTAGGCAACTTAGTGAGACTTCATCTCTATAAAAAAAAATAGCTGGGCATGGTGGCATACGACTATAGTCCCAGCTACTTGGGAGGCTGAGGTCAGAGGATCAGCCTGTGGTTTGTGCCAAATAGGTCAAGGTTGTGGTGAGCTATAATTTTGCCACTGCACTCTAGCCTAGGTGACAAAGTGAGACCCTGATTCTAAAACAAAAAACAAAATGACTAGATTGTAATCCCACTTCTGATAAAACAACATCAACAAGATTAAGGTCTCTTGAGGAAATAGCTGATTCCAGGTCTGTGGCAAGAAATGTACAAGATGAGCCTGGAACATCTTGTCATTCCAGAAATCTAGGAATCTATCAGACAGCTGCCATCATGGCAGTCGCCAACTTGAAGAGGCTCCAACTGACCAAAGATGAAACTACACATTAATAAGAATATTAACTGCAGTGAATTGAAGTATATTAAGTATGTATAATCCATAAATGTATAATAACACAGTAATCTCCCCTTATCCTTGGGAAATAGGTTCCAAGACTCCCAGTGGATGCTTGAAACTATGGATAGTACCAAACCTATATATACTGTTTTTTCCTATACATACATCCCTATGATGAAATTTAATTTATAAATTAGAAACAGTAAGAGATTAACATCAACAATTAGTAATAAAACAGAATGATTATAACAATATACCATAATAAAAGTTATGTGAATGTGGTCCCTTTCTCAAAATGTCATATTACATATAATATTTTCTGACTTCAGTTAACGACAGGTAACTGAAACGACAGGTAGCTGAAACCATGGGAAACGAAACCAAGATAAAACTACTATGTGGTACTTAAACAAACAAACAAAAACAAAAAACAACACATCACTGATCATCTTTGGAGGGTACCAAAGAATCAACTTAATCTGAGACCCAACACTTAGGAGGAAATAATCTTATCAAATGACAATAGAGAAGTTTCTCTTTTTAGAGGATCTCAGCAAATAAATCAAGGAATGATAGTATTAAAATACCACCATTTTGCAAAAATTAATTAATGAATGGAGTTTGGCAGTTCTAATGGTTCATTTTTTATGTCAATTTTATTAGGCTATAATTCAACATTAATCTAGGTGTTGCTGTAAAGGTACTTTGTAGATGTGGTTACCATCTGTGTTCAGTTGACTCTAAGAAAAGGAGATTATTCTCAATAATCTGGGTGAGCCTTGTCTAATTAGTTAAATGGCAAAACTGATGTTTCCTTGAGGAAGGAAATTCTATCTCAGCTCCTGCCAGAGATGTGCCTCCTGATGGGACACAACCATCTATGAAGTATTCTTGCCAAACAAAATCAAACCTGACTCTGACCAAGCCTTTAGATCTAACTTCTGATTCCAAGGGAAAAAGGGGACAAAGCAACATACTAAATGGCCTCATGGGAGTGCAATCAGCAAAATCAGACTATGGGATTTTGACCTGGGACAAATACTTTGCTTCCTTCTACAAATAAATTGCAGTGAATCAATTAATCGGGGAAGGGCTAATCTATAGATTAAAAGATATTTAAGAAATAGCAAATGATTACAATGAATAGACTTTGGATAAATTGTTTTTTAAAAGATACTTTATGAGACAATCAGGGAAATTTGAGCACTGACTGGATATTTGATAACATTAAGGAATTATGATTCATGTTTTAAGATGTCACAGTGGTTTGTGTTTTTAAAAGAATTCTTATCTTTAGAGATACCTGCTGAAATACTTACGGATAAAATGATATAAGATGTTTGGAATTTGCTTCAATATAATGGGTGCACGAGGGGGAGGGTAGTGGTGAGAGTATAGATGAAACAAGATCAATCATGAGTTGCTAACTGTTGTAACTGAGTGACTGATACATTGGCTTTTATTGAACAGCTCTCTTTACTGTGGGGTATGCTAAGCATTTTCCCACAATTAAAAAACAAAATCGGGCAACCCCTTCGGGTCCCCTCCCAATGGGAGAGCTTTTCTGTCCTCTCAATAAATCCTGCTTTAAAAATAAAAAAAAAAAAAAAAAAACCTTTTGAGCTCTAGCTTGTAGAAAGAAGGAAGGGAAAAGACAGAGCACCTAATATGTGCAAGTAGATGTAAGGATATGTCATTATCTATTCAGCACTCCTGCAAACTGTACTATAGTGCTGTATGCCTCCTCCAATGATACAACACCAACAACCAAACTCCTCAGAGGCTCACATGACATGATCACTTAATACACTCTTGGAACACAGTAAGTGTCAAAAAGTGTTAGCGGCTGGGTGCGGTGGCTCACGCCTATTATCCCAGCACTTTGGGAGGCTGAGGTGAGAGGACTTCCTGAGCCCATAGGTTTGAGACCAGACTGGGCAACTTGGTGAGACCTTATCTCTACAATAAATTAAAAAATTAGCCAGGCATGGTAGTGCGTGCCTATAGTTCTAGCTACTTGGAAAGCGGAGGCGGAAGGATTGCCCCAGCCCAGCATGTCAAGGCTGCAGTGGCCGTGAGCGTGCTACTGCACTGCAGCCTGGGAAACAGAGTGAAACTCTGACTCAAAAAAACAAAAAGTGCTAGCATTGTTTTAAAATCAGCACTACTCAGCTTTTGAAGCATATTGCTTTAAAAGCAGAATTCCTAAACAAAAAATTTTCAATGTAATAAAAGGTGGCTTCAACATAGAGATCTTGTTAGGTCTATCTATATTTTTAAAGGTATTAAGAAGGCAAGGGGTGCCTGTTTACAAAAATTAAACACACTGAAGCAACACCAGTGTGTTCATGGAAAGTTGTTTGTGTTAATATAAGAGCCTTCATTAAAAACTATAGTATCAAGCAAATCTGAGTTATAGGGAACAAAACTGTTCAGTGAAATAAAAAACAGCTATTTTTTAAAATCCTCATTTTTAAAAAACAACTGCAGTCATTGTAATAAAAATTCATTCTGTGAAAATTTTCTGAAATTAGAACTGTCCCTATTTCTTCATCTGCAAACCAAAAATCTAAAAATGAGCAAGGAGATAAGTCAAAACTATTTAAAATTTGGTAGAGTAATAGCCAGTTATTCAAAGTCAAGTCTATATATCTGTATAAAAAGAATATTGACTGCTATCTGAGTTGAACTCTTACTTGAAAATTGAAGGAATGGTTCAACAGAAATCAGCAATTTACGGATCTGTAAGGGATCTAATCCCCTAATTTTTGAATTACACTGAGGTTTGAAGCGGTTAAGTCATTTGCCCCAAATGTTGTACGGCAGGAAGCAATAACTATTACTTTTATCAAGTTATCTTTTTTTAGAGGGAGGGAGATGGCCAAAGGAAAGCAATTGAAGAAGAAATATTGATGAAGCTCTGACAAAATTAACAAAATAAGAAGCATGCCAAAAATTAGAAAGAACATTATACAAAGCGCTTATCTGAACAAAAGTATTTCCCATTTTCCAAACTTTGCAAGCAGTTGATTTGCCTATTTGTGCTTAAATATTCAATGCACAAGAAGTTACATTTAAGCCTTCCCTAAACAAAGAGTCTCACAGTCTGTGAATTAAGAAATGAATGAGTTCAGAAGCAGTGGCGAGTGATAGATGCATCCCTATCTGTGTCTCCTCAAGGCCCTTTGCCATTTCCCCATTCCTACCGCCCATTCCTTGATGAAGCAACCACTTATTTTCATGTTAACTGTCTGTGCCTCAGTCTCCCTTCCTGAGAAATGAGTACTGTCTGCCTTACAGAGCTATTGCGAAGTTTAAAGATAACTTAAGGAAAGCACCTGCTATAGTTTGGATATGGGTTGTATGTCCCCACCAAATCTCATGTTGAAATTTGACCCCCAGCGTGGAGGTGTTGGGAGGTAGCCTAGTGGGAGATGTTTGGGTCATGGGGGTAAATCCGCTGTAAATGGCGTGGTGCTGTTCGCCTTATGGTGAGTGAGTCCTCACAATCACACAACTGGATTGGCTCTTGGAGAATGGATTCGTTCTGTCCAGAGTGGGTTGTTATAAGCCCAGCAGCCTCTCAGGTTTGGTCCCTCTTCACACATGTCCGTTCCTCTTTGACCTTCTCTGCCTCATTTTGACACATCACAGAAACCCTTTCCAGAAGCTGAGCAGATGCTGATGCCATGCTTCTTGTACAGCCTGTAGAACCATGAGCTAAATAAATCTCATTTCTTTACAGATTACCCCACCTCAAGTATTCCTTTATAACAATACTACATGAACTAAAACAGCACCTATCTAAATGCCTAATACACTGCTTTAATTCTCAAACAAGAGCCGGGCTCGGTGGTTCAGTCTGTAATCCCGCGCTTTGGGAGGCTGAGGTGAGTGGATTGCCTGAGCCCGCGGGTTCGAGACCCACCTGGGCAAGTTGGTGAGACCTCATCTCTACAATAAATCAAAAATTAGCTGGGCGTGGTAGCACGCACCTGTAGTTCCAGCTACGTGGAAGGCTGAGGCGGAAGGATCGCCGGAGCCCAGCAGGTCGAGGTTGCAGTGGCCGGGAGCGTGCCACTGCACTCCAGTCTGGGTGACAGAGTGAGACTCCAACTCAAAAAATAATAATAATAATTCTCAAACAAGCATCTTCAGCCGGGCTGGGTGGCTCAGCCTGTAATCCCGCGCCTTGGGAGACTGAGGTGAGTGGATTGCCTGAGCCTGCGGGTTCGAGACCCGCCTGGGCAGGCAAAAACCTCGTCTCTACAATAAATCAAAAAAACTAGCCAGGCGTGGTAGCGCACGCCTGTAGTTCTGGCTACTCGGAAGGCTGAGGTGGAAGGATCGCCGGAGCCCAGCAGGTCGAGGCTGCGGTGACCGGAAGCGGCCACTGCACTCCAGTCTGGGCAACTGAGTGAGACACCAACTCAAAAAAAAGAATCTTCAGTTCAGACCCCAGTAAGGTATCCTTCTTATGCACAGAAACAAATGATAATAACTATTATTATCATAATCATCATGATTATTATTATAGGCCAAGAACCAACTAATGCCTGGGGCAGGGGAACTACCGAAATTATCCCCACAAGGTTGACAAGAATTGCATGCTGGGTTCTGGACAGAAATGTAGTTATAATCCAGCATAAATCAGGCTGCACTTCCTTGCTGCCGAGAGGACACAGCACTAGATACTGACCATTTGCATACTCACTGTTCCTGTAGATGGAATTTCCAACACTGGGGCCTTAAGACTGCTTAAGAATTGATTTGCATCTCCATTGTTGCTATAGACAGGATCTCTGACATTAGAACCATAAGGATGTTTTCCAGATCCTGAATTCTAGTGGAACAGCTGAAGTCAACCAGTTTGAAGACCTTCACAGAGAAACCAAATCATCACAAGGATCCATTTCAAAACCTGGTATGATGGCTCACGCCTGTAATCTCAGACCTTTGGGAGGCAGAGACAGGAGAACTGCTTAAGCCCAGGAGTTCCAGACCAACATGGGCAACACAGTGAGACTCCATCTCTACAAAAAATTTTAAAAATTAGCCAGGCATGGTGGCGCACAGCTGTTATTCCAGCAAGCTACTCAGAAGGCTGAGGTAGAAGGGTCCACCTGAGCCCAGAAGGTTGAGGCTGCCGTGAGCCACAATCATGACACTGCACTTCAGCCTGAGAAACAGGGTAAGATGCCAACTCCAAAAAAAAAAAAAAAAAGAATACAGTTTCTTCATCTCTTTGTCCCTGAATGCATCAGCCAGTCACGCTTAGGCCCACTCCAAAACTTTTAAAAACCCTAACCCCAAATTCCTCACATCTCCTCATTTGGTGACCCTACAATTAAATCTCTTTCTTGCAACCTGGTGTCTCAGTGTATTGGCTTACTGTGTGCATTGGGCAATGAACCTATTATAATTATACTATGGCTTACTCAGTGCTTCCTCCTCTCCTTTTTCCTATCAGTTTGCATATACAAACCTAGGTCTCTACCTTTTTTCTCTCCTGTACCACTGACAATTCAATTAATTCCCAGTAGAAGTATATCTTTCTTACAGGTTCAGAAACATTTTCTAAGCTTCTTTTGTCTTTCCACTCTATCCCACCTTTGACCAGTTAACTCAGAAAAATTGTCCCTCTCCACTTCCATTTGTGAAAGGACCTTAATCAGGTTTTAATTATGCTTATTATCATAAGCATGATAAAATGGAAACGTTTAACAGTCTTTGAATACTCACTACACCGAACACTATGTCAACTACTTCATATACGTTATATCGGCCCACTTAATTCTTGTAAAGTGTTAAAATTGAGGCTACTTTGTGAGGCAGGTTATTCAGCGCAAGTTACACATAGATAAGTTTCTAGCAGACAGGTCTAAGTTAAAATAGGGTAAGTGTTCAGACATCTTTTTTATTGGTACATGACCTTTACCCAGTCAACCAGGCACACTACACCAGACCACCTTATGGGCTGGAATGTGGATCTATCCGCATAGTAAATCCCAGAAACAATAAGGAGTTACCCCAAACACAAACATGATATTCTTAAAAAATAAAAATAAAAAAGCCTAAATCGGGTTAGGCAATAACTCATTATTTAGAAAGTTCTTGTGACCTTAGAAGGTTGAGAGATGGTAATCAAAACTCATGAACAGACACCTGCAGCCCACCCCCTTAGCTCATTGTTTGCTTAATCATCATTATCAAATTACATAAAGCTTCTTGTCATAGGCAAGCATGTGTCCTTTCTCTTAAGGCACCCATGCCTTCAAGTGTGCTTCTTTCTAATACTGTCTTAAACTAACTTTGGACTGTCTCTGAAATTCTTTTCTGTGGCATAGCCAAATAACACATAACACCACCCGGCATCACTTGGGGGATGGCACTATTATGATTATCATCATCATCATCTCTATTTTGCCTCAAAGAACCCGTGGTTTAGACAATAAAATCCCCGTAGTTAGTCATTGTTTGAGATGGAAATTTAACTCAGGCCATCTCCCCAACTGCAAAGACCATGCTCTTAACCTCTCTCCTATAATGACAGGAAAGACAAGTAAAATCATAAGAATTAGGAATCGCAAAAGTTTTAGGAATTTTCTTCAAAACTTCCACTACTAAAAAGGTTGTTGCCCGAACTCAGTGGCTCAGCCTGTAATCCCAGAACTTTGGGAGGCTGAGGCGAGTGGATTGCCTGAGCACGCGGGTTCGAGGCCGGCCCGTGCAACTCGGCAGACCCCCCCACCCCCACCCCCAGCTCTACAATAAATAAAAAATTAGCTGGGCGTGGTAGCGCGTGCCTATAGTTCTGGCTACTTGGAAGGCTGAGTCGGAAGGATCATCAGAGCCCTGCAGGTCAACACTGGGGTGGCTGTGAGACTCCAACTAAAAAAAAAAATGTTTGTTGCTATGGGGAATAGGAACTTGGGTAAAGAAGTAACATAGGAACTAAAAGGACTGTCTGACTGCAGTGAGGTACTGGTTGATATTAGATGGTCTAAAAAAAATTTTTTTTTTAAATCGGTCTCACTCCGTCGCCCAGGCTGGAGTGCAGTGGCATGCTCATGGCCACTGCAGCCTCGACCTGCTGAGCTCTGATGATCCTTCTGCCTCAGCCTTCCAAGTAGCTGGAACTACAGGCATGTGCCACCAAGTTCGGCTCATTTTTCTTGATTTATTGTAGAGATGAGGTCTCACCAAGATGCCCAGGCTGGTCTCGAACCCATGGGCTCAGGCAATCCTCTCACCTCAGCCTTTCAAAGTGCTGGGATTATAGGTGTGAGCCACGGTACCTGGCCTAGATAATAGACGGTCTAAAACTTTAATAAAATTAATGAATAATTATATATTTAAATTTTTCAATAGTTCCATGGTAGAAGTGGGAATTTATTCTGTATGTGGACTTTCTTTTAACATGTTACATTTCTATATCTCGATAAGCAGAATGTGTGAAATTTCAGGTGGTGGGAGGGAATTTGCCATTTTAAATTTTAAATTTTAACTCTTTAAAATTAGAGTTCTGAAAGGTATGTCAAACTTCAAATTTTAAATTGCAGATTGAAACATGCAATGGTTTTCTTTCTTTTTTTTCTTTTTTTTCTTTTTTTTTGTCAGGGTCTTATTCTGTTGCCCAGGCTGGAGTACACTGGCATGATCACAGCTCACCACAGCCTTGACCTTCTGAACTCAGGTGATCCTTCTGCCTGAGCCACTCAAGTAGTTAGGACTACAGGTGCACCATGCCCGGCTAATGTTTTTAATTTTGTAGCAACGAGGTCTTGCTGTGTTACCTAGGTTGACCCAGAACTCCTGAGCTCAAGCAATCCTCCCACCTCAGCCTCCCAAATTACAGGTGTGAGCCACCATGCCGAGCCATGATGGTCTTCTTAATATCCAACTATTTATCTTGCTGAACCTTGGTGATCATATAGAATATATTCTAATTATTTTATTCCTTCATTAAGTGCATTTTATGACTCTTAAAACTGAAATAGAACTAAAATAATACCATTAAAAGGTTATGTTTTGTAATGATGTATCATTGCAATTACAATTTTCTAAAATGTTTTCTAACTTTTTTCACCATCTAGAAATAATTGTTTTTTCTCTTATACCACATTTGCCTGTCAATAGAATTTTTTTGAGGGAGCAAAAGATGTTTACCTGAAACTATAATATTATGTAGTACACAACAGGACATATTTAATCTTTTTTAGGTCATCTTATCTTTTGTTATGTTTTAAAAACACAGAAGAACCGAGAGAATAATGTAACACCTGTTTCCCCACCACCCAGGATTAACAAAGAATTAAGAATTTGCCTGCTTTCTTCACATTTTTTGTAATGAAAAGAAAGCAGATAATTTCCCCATCCCCTATCAGTCTCCTCCCTTCCCAGAGGCAGCCACTCTCAAAAATTTGGTGTGAATCCTTGAAGTTTGCTTTTATACTTTAACAACATGTAGGTATAGGTATCTATTGAAAAGATACTGAATTGTTCCAGGACTTTCCGAATAAATTGGCTACCAGGTCTTTAAAAAATGCTGAATTGTTCTGATCTTTCATTAGTTTTATTTACATAAATAAATCGTGGATACCTTCTGCAACTTTTTTCGCTCGTGATTGAATCATGTAACCTAGTTTGTTCATTTAACTCGCGTCTATGTCATGCAAGTTATATGAATATGTAATTATCCATTTTCCGACAGGTGGTCATGTGAGTTGTTTCCAGTTTTCCAATATCATGAACAATGTGACAGTTAACATCTCTGTATACAACTCCTAGTACGTGTGTGTGTTTCTCCAGGGTAATATACCTACAGTTGGATTCACCGGGTCTTAAGATGTGCAGTTAGTTAACTTTACATACTATCACTAGATTATTCCCCATGTACTAATCTCAATTTATACTGAATAAGTGATTATGTTAACCTTTATTCTCATAAATTTGTTTACTCACATTTTTGTGTACACTTGAAATGATTAGGCCGTTTTAATTTTGGCTAATCTTTGGATGTAAAATGGTACCTCATTAATTTTTATTTCCCTGAAAATCAGTGTTTATTGGCCACACAGGTTTATCACCCATGAACTGCCTATTTCTATGCTTTGCCCATTTTTGTACAGGGTTTTGTATTATTCTTAATTATTTGTAGTAGCATTTTACAAATCCTTCACAGGTACTAATTCTTTATATGCTATGTATGTGGCAATATCCTCTCCCACTATCAGTTTATTTTTAATCTTTTTTTATTCATGCATTTTATTTTGGCACAAACTTTATGGACACCATTTTGTACCTTAATTTTTTTCTAGGAATTCATCCCAGGGAAACAGTCTAGACTGTGATCAAGACAGTCTGAAGTTATCATTATTACCATGCTGTTTGTAATAGTGAGACTCTGGCTGCCTATTGCTGCTGCAAAACAAACTACCATACATTTTGTGACTTGTTACAACGTAATTTATCATCTTAGAGTCCTGGAGGTCAGAGATCTGAAATAAGTCTAACTGGGCTTACTGAAATGGTCTGAAATCAAGGTGCTGGCAGAATTGTGTTTCATCCGGAGGCTCTAGGGGAGAAGCCATATCCTTGCTTGTTCTACCTTACAGAGGCCACCTGCATTCCTTGGCTCCTGGTCCCCTTCCATCTTCAAAGCCAGCAGTGTGGCATCTTCAAATCTTTCTGTGAATTTGACCCTCATTTTAAATCTTTTTATAATATATTTTATTCTATCAGAAACTTTAAATTTTGACATGGTCAAATTTGTCAATTTCTTTCTCTATAAATGTCATATTGAAGAAATCCTTTTTCCTACTTCAAAACATAAAGATAAAGCCAAGATCCTCTAATATTTAAGTCTGATTCTGGGCCTTTTATACTGTTTCACTGGTCTTATTGACTACACCTGAGCCAATATCACATTGCTTTGATTTCTAAAAATTATATACATATGTGTGTGTGCATATTAGCTTATTTTTGTTTGGTTTTTGCTTGCTCTCTTGTTTTATGAAGTTTCCTGAGAAAGGGTGCACAATGGATAAAACTTTTCTGAGAAAATTGTATGTCTAGAAATTGTCTACATATCACCCCCATACTTAATGATAACTTGGGATGAAAATAGAATCTCAGATTAGAAATGATTTTTCCAAAAATTGTCAAAGGGTCATTCCATGATCCACACATTTCCAGTGTTATTGTTGAGAAGTCCAATAGTGTTCTGATTCCTACTGTTGTTGATATCGTTTCTTCTATTACTCTGTGAGTCCTTATTTAAGGACTCACAGAGTAATAGTAATTTATGCCATTTTAAATTGTTTAAATCCCTTTCACATTGTTTCAGTAGGATTTCAGGAGGAAATAAGTTAATGAAGATTGACTATCCTTAACCAGAAACCATTTCAGTTATCTTTTGTGTGTGTGTGAGTTGGAGTTTCACTCTGTCGCCCAGGCTGGAGTGCAATGACACACTCACAGCCATCCCAGCGTGGACCTGCTGGGCTTCAGCGATCCTTCCACCTCAGTCTTCCAAGTAGCCGGAACTACAGGTACACACTACCACGCCTAGCTAATTTTTTTATTTTATTGTAGAGACGAGGTCTTGCCAAGTTGCCTGGGCTGGTCTCAAACCCACAGGCTCAGACAATCTACTCGTCTTGGCCTCCTAAAGTGCTGGGATGACAGGCTGAGCCACCGAGCCTGGCTCATTTCAGTTATCTTTAACTCCCCCTAGTTTGTTCTCTATGCTGGACTCTCAACCAAAGCACTACAGGTATTTTAGGTGAGACAATTCCTTGTTGTGCCAAACTGTTCCAAGTATTACAGGACATTTTCCCAGTCCTTCTGTTCTTTTTCATACTGTACTTTCTTGCCTTGTGATTTCTATTCCTTCATCGCCTTGGATATTATAAAAATAATTTTTTCCCTGCTGTCCTATTATTTTAGTTTTGGGGTACAAATCCCCTAGTTGTAGCATCTGGCAAATCTCTTTTCTTGTAGTTAACTTCCTAATATAATTTATAATCTTTGACTGTGAGTTCATCTATAGAAAGATTGCTATCTACAGGAGTCAAGTATTCTTTGAGCTATGGAAACTTGGCTGAGACAGGAGAACCACTTGAGCCCAGGAATTTCAGACCAGCCTGGGCAACATAGCAAGATCTCATCTCTACCAAAAAAAAAAAGAAGCCACACTGTGTGATTTCCAAGGCTATGTCATAAAAGCAATATGACTTCTACTTGGCTCTCTTGAGATACTCACCTTTGAAACACAGTCACAATTTTGTGAGAAAGCCACATAACATGGAGAGGCCATGTACAGAGGTTTCAGCTGATATCCATAGCTAAAGTCTCAGTCAATAGCATCAGCCACCAGACGTGTAAGTGGATAAGCCTTTAGGAGGTTCCAGTCTTGAGCCTTCAAATCTTCTAGCTGAGGCTCCAGCCATCATGAAGCACAGCTAAGCAGTCCCTGCTGTGCACTGTCCAAATTTCTGACCCACAGAATTCATGAGCACAATAAATGGTTGTTTTGCACCACTAAGTTTTGGAGAAATTTGTTATGAAGTCATAGTAACTGGGACAGTACTCCTTTGTGACTCCCAGCTTTCGGCAGATGGCTCGACGGTGGCTTTCTATGTGAACATTCCTTCATTTCAGGCACCTGGGGATTTCCTTCCCTTGGTTCCTAGTAAGCCACATATCCATAAATTATATAATATTTTACTTGGCATTTGAAATATATTGAAGCAGAAGGAATCCTTCTATGTCAGCTTAGTCTGCCACATTGCCCAGAAGTTCCCAAACAACTTTTAAACAATGATATTAAAGAACTGGAAAATTTAATTTCTTCTATATATATAAAGATCTTAAAATAAAAAAGAATCCTATAGAGTGCATTTATTAAAAAGCAGGTAACTCATCCTAAAAAAAAATACATCAATAAGTTCATCCTCTCTAATATTCAAGTAAAAATAAGATAATATAATGAGCTATTACTTTCATCAATCAAAACGGCTGGGAATTTTTTTCAGTGTATGATGGGGCTCAAGGAAATAGGCATTCTCATAAAGTTTTCAATGGGAGTATGTATTAGTATAATATTTCCAAAGGGCATTCTAGCAGTATATATGTGCTTATAATCTTACATGCTTTTGACTCCAGCAATTCTTTCAGGAATTTGTCCTAAAGAAATAATACTTGATACATACAAATATTTATTTTTATAATAGAAAAGAGGTTTAAAATAACCCAAACATCAAAGATCAGGAAATGTTAAGATCACTTTTAGCCGGGCTCGGTGGCTCAGCCTGTAATCCCGCGCTTTGGGAGGCTGAGGTGAGTGTAATGCCTGAGCCCGTGGGTTTGAGACCCGCCTGGGCAACTTGGTGAGACCTCATCTCTACAATAAATCAAAAAATTAGCCAGGTGTGGTAGCGCGCGCCTGTAGTTCCAGCTACTTGGAAAGCTGAGGCAGAAAGATCGCCGGAGCCCAGCAGGTTGAGGCTGTGGTGGCCGGGAGCGGCCACTGCACTCCAGTCTGGGCGACAGAGTGAGACTCCAACTCAAAAAAAAAAAAAATCATTTTTATTTTTAGGATTGTGTGAACCAAAATAATTATCAGGTGACCATAAAGATGAGTTATAGATTCATTAATAAAGACATTTATTTATTTATCTATTCACAATGCCAGGCATTGTGCTAGGAGTTGAAATATAAAAATCAATAAGATACAACAGCAGAGCCTGGCGCGGTGACTCACGTCTGTAATCCCAGCACTTTGGGGAGCAGAGGTGAGAGGATTGCCTGAGTCCAGGGGTTTGAGACCAGTCTGGGCAACTTGGTGAGACCTCATCTCTACAATAAATCAAAAATATTAGCCGGGCATGGTATCATGTGCCTGTAGTTCCAGCTACTTGGAAGAATGAAGCAGAAGGATCACCTGAGCCCAGCAGGTCGAGGCTGTGGTGGCTGTGAGCATGCCACTGCGCTCCAGCCTGGGCGACGGAAGGAGACTCCGACAAAAAAAAAATTACAAAAGCATACAGTCTACTGGGGAGAAAAAAGTAAACAAAAAATTACAGCTCATTATGATAAAGCTATGTTCAAACTCTGCGGTAAGACAGAGCTTTTGCTGACTTTTTAAAAATTTTATTTAAACTTGCTTCTCCTAGAGCTGAAATACTTTAACCAGATGGGGTAAGTAGGAGGATTTTGTTTTTGTTGTTTGAGAAAGCAATGTTCAAGCTAAATGCCAGAGGTTCTGATAAGTAGAAATTAACTATGGCAGAGAAGGAACAAGGATTTTATCCACTAAAATTCTTGTTCCTCCTTGGAATAAGAGTTGTTCCTAGGAGGTGGCTGTCTCCCTGTGAATGGAATGTGAGAGAATATAATGTGTAACACTGTTGCAAGAAGCTTTTAGTCTGCTCCTTGTCCTTTCTGCTGACTGGGTTTAGACAAGAGTGAAGCTCTAATGCCTAGCTGAGCCTGGGTCCTTCTAACAAGTGAAAGAAAGCTGCCTGTGAGGGACATCTGCCTTAGAATTGCTATGTGAGCCAGAAATAAACTTCTATACTTTAAATCACTGAAATGGTAAAATCTGTTTGTCACTACAGTTAGCAATATGCTAATCGACTTTTTATTTCCAAGTAATATATAGTTTACTTAAATATATTCACTAAGTATGTACTATGTACATGCTTACTATGTACATGCCATGTGCATGAAAAATACAGACGCCAGGCTCAGTGGCTCAAGCCTGTAATCCCAGCACTTTGAGAGACCAAGACGGGAGGATCTCTTGAGTCCAGGACTTCTAGACCAGTCTGGGAATCATAGCAAGACTTCATCTCTACAAAATATCAGAAAATTAGCTGGGCGTGGTGGCACATGCCCATAGCCCCAGCTACTCGGGAGGCTGAGCCCAGGAGATTAGGCTGAAGTGAGCTGTTATCTGAGCCACTGCACTCCAGCCTGGGTGATGGAGTGAGATCTCAACTCAAAAAAAAGAAAAAAAGAAAGAAAGAAAAAAGGAAAAGAAAAATACAAAGCTAGAGATTCTACCTTCATAGAATTTCCAGTCCAGAAAAAACAAAAACAAAAAAAGTAGCCACTCACAAAACTATAATATAAGCTAGTGTGTGTAAAATTAAAGCCTTAGGAGATATATAAGTTATTAGAGGAATTTTTAAAAGGGAGATATTACTTTCTGATGGGGGATCAAACAAGACTTGGAAGAAATTAGAAAGTGACATTTAAATAGGGTTGTCAGGCAGAAATGCAGATAGAGGCATTCCAGAAAAAGATATAGATGGGAAAGATATCACAGAGAATGGAATATAAATATTCTAGTTTGCCCAGAGGGAGGGGTTCAGATAAAGACATTGTGGGAGAAATAATAAAATGATAAATTGGGGTAGATTACAGATAAATCTGGATGTCGAGCATAGTGGTTTGTATCTTCTTCTTTGCGCAAAAACCACTGATGGTTTTTGAACATTGGTGACATAGATTCACAGCTATGCTTTAGGAAAATTAATATGGCAGTGACTGGCGCCAAAGAGAGATGTTAGGAGGCTGTCATCATAGCCTGGAATGCTTAAATGAGAGTAGTAGTGAGAATTCAAGATTGATGATTGCTTGGATTTGGAAGGTTCGGCAAAGAAATAGGAGCCAAAGATGATGGAGGCTGTGAACTGGAGTACCTAAGAGAATTATGGAACCATGAATTAAATTCAAGAGAACATGATAGTCTAGTGGTGGAGGGCAGCAAGGCATTTCATTTTCGGTTAAATGAGTATAGGACATCTGGTGGAGATTTGTTACCTGGATCTAAGCAGTAGGATTGAAGGCTATAAGTTGGGTTTGGAGATGAAACTATTAAGAGTTCTCTATTTGTGGGTGAGAAATAAGGGTGGAAACTGCAATAAAGTTGGCAAGGGATATTTGATAGAGAGAAGATAGCCAGAGATTTCTTTAAAATATACGCAAGGCAGGAAGACGAAGAAAACGCAGATGGTCCAAAGGAACCAGCATTACAGGAAGCGCTGGACCATGTCCAATTCTACAGGAGTTACTAGAGAAAGGATTTAACACTGTGTATTTAACACAAAATATACAATCTCATTTAATCTTCAGCCAACCTAGTGAAATACAGTTCCTTGTCAATGACTGAGAAGGGACTCAGACCCTGCAAAGAACACAAACATCGGGGTAAAATGAAATTGAATTCTCATCTTGATTCTGCCCTTCAATAGCTGCCTAACCACAGGATCATGAAGAAAAGAATAGTGCTTCTGACTCTCAAAAGGTTTGTGAGGGTTAAATTTTAAGATGCATATAAAGTGTTCAGCACAGTGCCCGACATGTTATAAACACTCAGTAAACAGAAACTATTGTTGACTGGGCACGGTGTAATTTTAGCATGCAAGGAGGCCAAGGCAAGAGCCCTTTAGTTTGAGACCAGCCTAGGCAACATAAGAATAGCTCATCCCTACAAAAAAATAGTTTAAAATAACCTGGGTGTGGTGGCACATGCCTGTAGTCCCAGCCTCTCAGAAGGCTGAGGTAGAAGGACTGCCTGAGCCTAGGAGGTTGAGGTTGCGGTGAGCTGTGATTGTGCCACTGCACTTCAGTCTGGGTGAAAGAGAGAGACTTTGACTAAAATAATTAATTAATTAATAATAATAAATATATATATATAAAATGTATGAATGATTGTTGAAATTATTTTTTAAAAGTTTTTTCTCACTACAGTCTGTTGATGAAAAGATAAATCAGTAAATATTTTTTAAGGCAATATTCTACAGGAGTTAATTTTTAAATGTACATTCATCTGACTTAGCAATTCTATTCTATAGAACTGCTCCCATGTATAAGAATGTCCATTGTTGCATTGTTTGTAATATGAAAAACCTGGAACCAATCTCAATGAGGAATGGTTACATAAATTGATATACACGAAATACTCAGTGCAGACCTAAGTAAGCTGATAGGAAAGGTATTCTCCATATCTTCTTAGGTAGAAAAAAAAGCAATTTTTCAAAAGAATCCATTTATGGATTATTAAGTATTATTTTTAATTAAATATGGTTCCATTAATGACCAAAGAAAAAAGGAAACAAGAATGGAGGGATAAACACCAAACTAACTCTAACAAGAAAGAAGAAAGAAAAGAGCACTTTCAGCTCTAAATCTGAATACTTCTGTGCCGTTTCGTGGAGAGGTACAAATATATTGTAGTGTAATTAGAAAAATGTAAAGAACTTTAAAAAGGAAATGTCAGAAGTATTTTTGAAGAAACACCATTGTAATGGGAGATTTTAACTCACTATTTATACGTAATAATAATGATACATAAAAAGTCAATAAAGATAAAAAGTAGAGATCTTGTGCTTCCTGGAGTACATTTGTCCAGAGAGAGGCTCCACAATTTTTATGATGTCTATGACCCCAAAAAGGTTGTACGGGGAAAATGACCAGTACAATATAAAAGACGAACTGTGTTACACAAATATTTTTCAGTATTTTTAACCCCTGGTGAGAAAAATAACGCACACACAAATTATAGGTAATTCGGAAATGATACAAAGTAAAATTTGCCATGAAAACAGCGTTAGACTTAGAACAATCTGACAGAGTCAAGACCTGGTCCATATGGCTGGGTGAGAGTGTGAGAGAGGGAGATCCAGTGGCAGGTAAAGGAAGAAGGAAGTCAACACATCTCTCCCTCCTCGCTTCAGTTTAAGCCTGAAAGAGTGTGTCCGCTTAAGGGATAGATGTGTGTATGCAGGCTCTCCTCCCCAGTTTCATTCCCAACTCCCATACCCCGCCCAGTAGCCTTGGTCTGGTCCTCAGGCCTTTCCGCCCACCAGCTCCCATCAAGGGCATCCAGAGATTCCTTGGAGTGATCCACATGCCTTTCAGGACATTTCCCCTTCTTGGGAGGGAGCTGAGCTAGACAACCTCCGGACGACCTCCTCTTCAGCCCTGACCCAGCAAGGTCCCCGCGTCCACCACCCCCGCCCACACCCCCACCCCCATCGACCGGGCTCCTGAGACTGACTGCCCGCACTCACGGTCCCCGAAGTTCAAGTTCCACAGGGGAGAGAAGAGGCTTCTTCGCGCGCCCTGCCGGTGGCACCCGGGTCGGAAGCTCCGGCAGCGGAGGTAGGGCGGGCTGCGCGGGCAGCGGGGGCAGCGGGCGGCGCGGGAGCCAGCGGCGTCTGGGGGCCAGCCCCCGACCCAGCCCGGCCTCATCGCAGGACCGGCCGCGGGGTCGGGGCGGCGCGGGCGGCCGCGCGCTCACCCCGGCGCCGCTCTTGGGGCCGGCACGCCCCTCGGCCGGCAGCGCCACCCGGCCGGGCCCACCCGGCCCGCGGCTCCGGCGGCTGCAGCCCCGCCCGCCCGACGCCCCTCGTTGCTAGGCGCCCGGAGCCGGGTGGCAGGCACGCCCTCCTGAGGTGGCCGGGCGCAGTGCCCCAGGGAAGGGGCGGCTCAGAGCCCACTGGGATTCCCTCGACACGCGCTGGGGTGCCCTGCTACCAGGGGTGCAGGTGTGAGGCGCGGATGGGGGGATGCGCTGAATCAAGGCCGGGCGAAAAGCTGTCAGTTGTTACACAAGTTGAGGGGGGTCCAATGGCATTTTCGGGGCGGTAGTCGGGCAAGGCTGCTGTAATCCAGCTTCTGGGTTGTTTGCCCATTAGCTTGGGTCAAAGACTTACTTTTCGGATTCAAAAGAAAATAAACAGGTTTTCCAGAGTACTGATGAGCCTGTATCTTTCAGGTGTGAGTCCAACTATACTATACCGGGCTAGCCCAATCTTAGGTGACAAGGCCGAGCTCCACGTTCTGACTCCATTGTTTAGCTTCCTTTGTCGGGTGCGTGTGATATCTCGGACGCCCACCACTCGAACTTGGAGAGTAAGATCTCAGCATCTGTAGTGTTGTCAAATTAAGTTCGACACTCCCTGCCTTTTAAGAGTTGTGGGTTATATGTGAGAATTTGCTGAGTATATTGCATGCAGGTGAGCCCCCTACTAGAGCTGCAAGCTTGGTCCTGGTGGTATGGTTCCAGACTCCTCAAACTGTTCTCATCACTCTTCTCAGTTCTCATTAAACTTGACACCCACCCTTCCTAGCTCCTCTGGTTTTCAAAGAAACCCACTCAACTTAGACCTGGGATCTAATACTGACCCCAACACTTGTTTGAGGCAGGGCGAGGGAAAGTTAACCCTGCATTAAAAGGGGGGGGGGCAGTAGTTAACTTACGGGAGGACTAGGCTGCGTATTTAAAATCACATGGAGTACTTAAGAAAAAGGTTTGGGACCCATCCCAAAACCAATTAAGAATTCTGGGATTGGAAAGCAGAGAACCACTGACCCTGGATTACGTGTTACGTGGATACATAGGCACCCAGTAAGTGACCAAATGTTTACTATATGGTCTCCTTTTGAGTTTTGCTGTCACACCCCTACTTGACACTCTTTCCAAATCCTGCCTTTCCTCAAACTGTTCTATCACCAGCTAAATTCTGCCTCCTTTGTGGAACTTCCCAGTGTCCACAGCATGAACACCGTATTCTCCTAGTATGCTGTTCTATTACATGCCATTATTCCTGTGCAATAAAACTCAATTTTGAGTCCTCAAAAGTAAATTATATATACATATACTTCTATAAACCTACTTTTGACCACACTCCACCTTTCACCATTCCTCCATCAAATACCCAAGGATTACAATATGCTAGTAACTGAAAACTAAAATAGCTAAATGACTATTAAAATAACTATTATTAAATGACTATTGCCCCAAAGAGGTTTGATTCACTCAATCAAAAAAGTGCTTGTAAAGCACCAAGCACTAAGTGCTAACAGAGGGCTAAGACTAAAATCTCACATTAGGGAGTGGCTGGGAAAAGCAACAAGTAGACAGTTTCAGATAGTAAGAAATGCTATTCAGAAAAGAGAAAAACAAGTCTGACTGGGCACAGTGGCTCATGCCTATAATCCCAGTAACTTGGGAGACTGAGGAGAGAGGATTGCTTGAGTCCTGGAGTTCAAGACCAGCTTGGGCACAACACAAGAACACTTATCTCTACAAAAAAAAAAAAAAATCAAAAGAATTAGCTAAGTGTGGTGGCACACACCTGTAGTCCCAGCTGCTCAGGAGGCTGAGGTTGTGGTGAGCTGTGACCCTGCCACTGCACTCCAGCCTGGGCAACAGTGAGACCCTGACTTAAAAGTCACATGAAGACATATGTCACAGAAGACCTTTTTTTCCAGAATGAAAAGGCCAAGTACAGAGACATGAGGGCTGTGTGTTGACTCAAGGTTATAAGAAGGTTATAAGTGCCAAGATACTACATCAGAAGTTTGTCTTTTGAGGGACATAAATAGCTGAGCAATCAAAATATCAAGTAATGGCCCTCTCACAAATTTCCATGCCCTAACTCCTGAACCCTGTTAACATACTACCTTATGTGGGGAAAAAGGAACTTTGTAGATGTGCTGAGATGGGGTGATTACCCTGGATTATTCAAGTAGCCCAATATAATCAAGAAATTACATCCTTTTACAAGTAAGCAGGAAGATCTAGGAAGATGATAGAAGCAGAGATGCCACAAGCCAAGAAATGCAAGGGGCTCCTCCAGAAACTGAAAAGGCAAAGAAATGTATCTCCAGAGCCTTCAGAAGAAGACAGGCCTAATGACACCTTGATTTGGACCAAAGAAACCAATTTTAGACTTCTGACCTCCAAAACTGTTAAGATAATGATTTAAGTCACTTAGGTTTGTGGTAAAGTTACAGTAGCAATAGGCAACTAATACATTCACTTAATACTGAGTTGCCTACTGTTATGTCAGGCACTGGGGGTAAATTAAGACCTGGCCTTAAAGTTCACTACCAACAGGAGGGAGGCATATTCATGAGAGCAGTGTTTTGGCTGCTTTGACACCAATCTGTAAGGGAAACAGTGGGAGAAGGTTGTCAATCTTGCTGCGGGGGTGGGCCCACAGACACCAGAAGCTCTATCACATCCTACATACACATTCCTGTAGCACTCCTTTCACTGTATCAGTGTTGTCTGTCCCATTAGAATGACACAGAAAAGCCAAAACTATTTTCTGTTGTTTAGGTCATACACTCACACTAAGTGCTCAAGTCACATTACATAGTAGCATCGTGAGCACTTTCAGCCAGGCACTGCTCCAAGTACTTTACATGACCTCAAACATTTTATCATAAAATCCTATGAAATTAGGCATGATTATCCTCCCCCATTTTGCTGATAAGGAAATTGAGGCAGATAAATCTATTGGCCCAAACTACTAAGTGGAGTCTGGACATTAACCCAGCCTATTTAGTTACAAAGCCAGCAGCACTTCGCCCAGCCCACCACAACTGAACCTTCAAAGAAAAATAACTTTATGTAACACTGAGTACAAGACAAATTTATGAAGACTGGTACAGCTAGGGGAAGACCTACTAGAGAATGCTGGAACTTTGAAGAATACAAATGGAAGTAACATATGAAACGATTTTTTGTAGAAGTGGAACCCACTAGATGCCCAGACGCCAGGTTGATTGGGCTTTGTGGTGAAGAATCCCTTGTAAAATAAGGTGTTACCCTGCATTTGCACAGGTTCTGACAGTTCACAAAACATTTGCATGCCACTAGTCCTCAAAATCCTGTTATAATGGCAGACTGATTACCCCCACTTTACTCCCTCAGGAGCTGATAGCTAGAGCTGTTACCTGACAGCAATGCTGTTAAGTTTTCCCTATTTAGTTTTACTCTGTAACCAGCTAGGTCCCTTAATTCCCCTGCAAGAACGTCAGAGCTCTCTCTAGGCAATACTGGCTTCTCTGCAACTCCCCCACATTTCCCCATCTTGACCTCAGGTCCTACTTGGAAAGTGATTTAAATGTTCAAGAGTTGAGCCATGCATGGTGGCTCATGCTTGTGATCCCAGCACTTTGGGAGGCAGAGGTGAGAGGATTGCTTGAGTCTAGGGGTTCGAGACCAGCCTGGGCAACTTGGTGAGACCTTGTCATTACAATAAATCACAAAATTAACCGGGGTAGTGGCGTGCACAGTCCCAGATACTTGGAAGGCGGAGGCAGAAGGACTGCCTGAGCCCAACAGGTCGAGGCTGCTGTGGCCATGAGAGTGCCACTGCACTCCAGCCTCAACAGAATGAGACTCTGACTCAAAAAATAAATGTTCAAGAGTTGAATTTTCCAGGACCGAAAGCAGAAATGTCTGCCAACGATATGTAGTCAATAACATACGTCCATTTCTTCATCCTAGATATCCTTACAGAATCTTCCTATCCCTCACCAGCTGAAAAAGGGTGATAATTTGGGTTATAATGTACCACATGGTGGTGGGGGGGAGTCATAGTACGAACCTTCTACTTTCCACTCAATTTTGCTGTGAACCTAAAACTGCTCTAAGAATAAAGTTAATTTTTTTTAAATCTCAGATATTAAGTATCATCCTGTATAGAGAAGCACCTTTTCCTCTTTCTATCCCAATGAGGACTTTCTACATTTCATTCACCTGCCCATGCCTTTACAGTAAGCAATACGCCATCTGTAACTTATACCAAAACTAGTCTTCATTCTGATCCTGCAAAGGCCACTGATGGCCCTCATTATTCCTCTAAAACCTGGAAGCCAAACAGGAAAAGTCTTCTGAGTCACAATTATCTTGCAGGACACTGGATGTGCAATGCCTGGGGACTGAATTTTTTATCTACCAAAGAAGTAAAATAAAATAGCAAATTTCAAAGCTTAAACTCCCTGGGCATGGTGCCAGTAATCCCAGCATCTCAAGGAAGCTGAGGTGTGACTGCTTGAGGCCAGGAGTTGGAGATCAGCCTGTAAGACCTTGTCTTTACCTTCATAAACATATACAGCATATGGTTTTTAATTTTTCTCTCCAAAATTCTGACCCTAAACAAACTCCACAATCCAGAAAAAGACCTAAAACCAGGACAGAGAACTTAATTTTTAAGGGTATATTTGTCTAGTAATTTTTAGATATTAAGAAGCTACTTATAAATGATTGTAGTGATCTTCTTCACAATGCATCAGACCCCTTGGCACAATCAATGAGGACCATAAAATTTTTTACTTTTATTGTATATACTTCATGTTACACTCTACACTTAAAATTTCTCAGTTCACTAATATAGATGAGATGACACTAAATATAGAGAAATGTTACTTATAAAATACCAAGTGCTTAAAATGCTCCAAAATAGACCAGCCTAGGCACCATAGCGAGACCTCATCGCCACAAAAAAACTTAAAAGCCAATGCCCTCCATTCTGGGAAAAGTGAAATCCCTACTCAAAAAAAGAGAAAAAGCTAATAACTCATTTATACAGTAGTTTATAGGTAAGCCAAAGCCTAAAAAATGGAGTTTCAGCAACTAAATATTTTTTGTAGTTCAAACTTTTATAGCCCCAACTCTTATATGTACAAATGTCTACGAAACAGGTTTTCTGAGAATAAAACCCATTTTGACTCACTTAGCACAATTCAAAGGTAAAACGTAAGATCTCTTTTTTATGGAGAAAAGCCTTTAACAAACCCAAAAGATGTGTTTCACATAATACAAAGTGGATCTAAAGTTTATCTCACACCAAGACTTGCCAAAATAATTAAGGAGACAGAGGCTTTAAAAATAAAAAAATCACAAATACAATATATTTCCATCTGAAAGCAGGCATTGTTTATTATTAACTCACTGGTTAACAAAAATAATGATGGCAGACACCTGAAAGGGAAAAAAAAAAAAGGTTGGAAAAACATCTCAGCAGCTAAGTTAACATAATTCATTTATAAATAATCAATCAATTTATACTTTTAAGGACAGTCAATTTCTATTTTTAAATAAGCAAATATATAGACGTAAAATATATAAACATGGGTTTTCCCTTTTCTCCAAAAATGCCCTCAAATGGAAGGAGTAACTAAACCAACTGCAATCATGTAAGATACAGCAGCTGATTTCTCCTCCCCCATTTTAACCATTAATGTTCAAAGAAGCCCCATCAATATTTCATCAAAAAAGTACCCAAGATTACCGCCACTTTTGCGCTCATATTAAAACCACCTCTCAGGATGCAGTCTCTCACCTTAGTTCATCCTTCTGATTAGCCTGTTGATCTGGTCTTCCCTGTTGCCAGCATCCCCACCTTCTACAAAGTGGGTGGTTTTTTTCTTCATTCCACCCCGTGGAGAGGATAATTTAAAAGGCCAGAGGAAATTATTTGCTTCTTTGAAACGTTTTCCAACAGTATAGATCTCATGAATCAGATCCTCCATGCAGATGATGCCATATTTACCTAAAAAAAGTAATGTCATATTAAGATTATTAAGGTTGCAAAAGGCTTCTTAGTGGTTATTAAACTGTAGGGCACCCAACAGGAACAATTCTTTTTTTTTAGTTGAGGTCTCATTCTTGTCACCCAGGCTGGAGTGCAGTGGCACTCTTGGCCACTGCAGCCTCAACCTGCTAGACTCCAGCGATCCTTCCGCCTCAGCCTTCCAAGCAGCTGGAACTACAGGCACACGTCACCACACCTGGCTAATATTTTGATTTATTGTAGAGATGAGGTCTTGCCAAGTTGCCTAGGCTGGTCTCAAATCCCTGGACTCAGGCAATCCTCTTGCCTTGGCCTCCCAAAGAGCTGGGATTACAGGCTTAAGCCAGCGTATCTGGCCTCAAAAGGAACAATTACAGGCCATTAAGACAAAAGCAAATCGAGAGTGAATTAGCATAAGGCAATGTATGGCTTTATTTCAAAGACAAGACCCAAGCTAATGAAACCATACTTTTAAGTTTTTCTTAAGACTTAATGAAGGATTGTAGGGAATATGTGAAGATTCACAATAGTGAGGAATTTATTAGAAAATTATCACTTTCATCTAATATCAAGCTTTTCCCCAAATGCAACCTACCAAGAGATCGAGCAATCAAAGCATTATCTGTCAAGGCAAGTCGCTTCTTATTAATTTTGCCATAACCACGCTTGTAGATTAGTTCATTTACTGACTTCAGGTTTGGGTACCTGAAATTTAAAAAGCAAACATAAACAACCAAATAAGACTGTTAAAACATCTAAAACCCATCTTGCTATATACACAGCCAATTATTTTTTTTAAATCGAGATGGGGATCTCACTGTGTTGCCCATGCTAGTCTTGAACTGAGCTCAGGCGATCCTCCCACCTTGGCCTCTGAAAGTGCTGGAATCACAGGTGTGAGCCACAACACCTGGCTGATACACAGCCAATTTACCAAACAAACAAAAAACCAGACCTACCCCCATGCAATGTATGGTTCTACAATCCTCAGCATGTTAATTGAAGCCTTGTTGAGCTTAACAAAGGTTCCGTTGAAGATCTGACGAAGGCGAAGAAGCTGCAACACCTTCCGGACCTTCGGGCTCACACCATTGATACTGCAGTGAAGAGATCATAAAAGTTCATTTGGCTTTTATCGGTATATTACTAAAGACAGGAAATTAACCAGTATAAGTTTGGACAACAGACAGGTCCCACCGGATCAGACAGGAATCTTCTCAAGTTACAAACACCAAAGACCACCAGTGGACAATAAACTTCCGTGCTTAATTCGAAGAATGGATAGGAGCTTGGAAAACACAGCTTGCAACCACCATTAAAAAAACGATCACCACCCCCTTGTTCTAGCTTCCCAAATGTAGTTATTCCAGTGTTTCAGAATTGGGGCTCCTAAAAGTAATGAGAAGTTTTGCTGGAGTTGTACAACCTTCCCTTTCAAACCAGAATGCAGTAAAAATTGAACTTACCCTCTGATCCTGATGACAAACGCCAATTTGGGTTCTGCAGGTACATAGAAGTTGCCAGCTTTTCTTGCCATCCTAGCCATTCCAATCTCAGTTCTGTACGTCTGCCTATATTCTTTGTGGTAGTGCTTAGCTTTTTCATAGATAAGCTTCCTCCTTGCCTTTCGAAGCATTTTTTGGACAAACTTCTTTCTCAGGCGCTTCATCTTCAGCTCTGCGAAATTCCTTCGCTTTTTCTTAAGGGTTTCTGGCACAACAGGAACCTTCTTTTTCTTCTCTTCGACATCCTCCATGGTTCCAGCCGGAAAAAGAGGAAGCGGGCGCATGCGCCGAGATCTTTCTGGTTGCTGACATGATGAGTACTTTTCCGTTGAAACCTGAACATTTTCATGTAATGTTCTGAGACTATTTTATATAAACTCTCTCTTTTTTTGGTACCACTGTGGCAGGGGCAGGGGCAGGGGTAGGAGGAGGGGCAGGGGCAGGGGGAGGGGCATGGGCCGGTGGAGGTGGTTATCACTTTACCATTGCAGGATGGAGTTAGAAGTCCAGGTTCTTTACTTATCTTCTGTTGACAACTGACACCTGAGGAGGCTGCTTCTCATTACTGCCAGGCGAAGTGTGGAGTTTCAGCTCCCCGTGTGGTTTCCATGGACTCTGCAGTAAAGGTGACTGTGTTATTGCTGGGCAGTTGTGAAAGTGCAGACTCTCCACTAGGCCTCCACTGGCACCACCCCAGAGAAGAGGAAGAGAGGTTCCCTGCTACTGCTAGATAAGGGTGAAAGTTCAGGCTCCCAATGTGGTCTCCATTGACACAATGGCGGGAGATGGGTGGGGAGTTTGTTATTGGCCAGTGGGGATGGAAGTCTAGGCTCCTTACATGGCCTTCTTTGGCGCCACCCCAGTGAATGCATTAGACTCCTCATTAATCCCTCAAGGGTGGAGCTCTTGGCTCCCATTTGGCCTTTACTGCCATGGGTAGGAGTGAGGCCACAGGTTTTTTTTCCCCCTTGTGATGTTCAGTGAGAGTAGTAGAGTGGTTATTGGGTAAAAAGTTTCCTGTCTTGCTAGACTGCTCTCTTGGTTAGAGAGAGAGAAAAAACTTTTGTTGAGATGTTTTTGGTCATGCCTGTTGGTGTTTGGGGGTTACTGTTTTGTTTAGCTTCAAGTCTAGAATGTATGAGGCAAAAAGAGGACCCAGGGAACTCACCACTCTGTCATTCTTTGGGTTTTGAAATATTTATCCAGTCTACCTTCCTCTCTTTATTCATCAATGTCTTCTTATCTTTATTTTACATATAATTTCCAGGATTTTTAGTTGTACTTAATGGGAGGAATAGGCATGTCTAAGTATGTCTACTCCATCTTCCTGGAAGCAGAGGTATTGAACGCAAATATTTTGAATAAAATTTTTTTTATGAAGCTAAATTTTAATTTAGTTTGTAAAAGTGTAATTATACATAGTAAGTACTTTTATAAAAATAAAACAGTTTATAGTTTTGGTATTTAAAATTCTTCTAGATACTAATAAAAATATATATAGATCACTCCTACATATGAATTTAAGGGCAATATGATTTGTTTAATATTGCAAAATATTCCTTAGTGGTTATCTGCATCTGTTGCAAATACTGTGATAATTTGTAAATATTTTTGGAACCTCAAATTAAAATATAAAGAGAAGGAAGAAACTAGATACCTGGTAGTTATTAGGAAACAATGTTTTGGCATGTAGGAAGTACCGCATTTAAGCTGAAAGGAAGAATTTGACAAGCTAATTTGTTTTTTTCTTACACCTAAGTGTTTCTGCTGCTCAAACTGTCCCCATGGCTCAGTGCAGGAAACATCAGTGCCACAGACTTCACGGACTCAGGTGCAGCTGCCTTCTATTTCGGGTGCTGGGTAGATTATGGTGCAAAACTCACGGGCTCTTTAACCTGACTCGGAAATGATTTTCAGAGTTTCCAACAAAGTTTTTTTTTTTTTTTTTTGAGTTGGAGTCTCACTCTGTTGCCCAGACTGGAGTGCAGTGGTTGCTCCCGGCCACCGCAGCCTCGACCTGCTGGGCTCCGGTGATCCTTCCGCCTCAGCCTTCCAAGTAGCTGGAACTACAGGCGCGCGCTACCACGCCCGGCTGATTTTTTGATTTATTGTAGAGATGAGGTCTCGCTTGCCCA
>CAUYQG010209766.1:0-10717 GCA_963574415.1 Tarsius wallacei
TCACCACCCTGGCACACAAATCCTGGAATAATTCTGTGAAAGCAGGAACCCTTATAACCAAATCCTTTCTCTCCAGTGCTCAGAGCATGAGAGTTTTCTGCTGTCTTTGGAACTTTGTCTGCAAACAGCTCGAAGGAGACATGGCCCAAGGGCTCGCCGACAATGGCGATGTTGAAGAACACTGTGGGGTTGACCATGGCTGATGGGAAAAGGCTCAAGGCGGCGGTGTCTGCAAAGCCAAAAATCTTTTATATATACAAAAACAAAGCAAATCAAAAAGAATGCCATTTTTTCCTGTATCCAAACATGAGAAGGTTACCAAAGCTGGCTTTGGATTTGAGTCAATTGTAGCCCTCCAACAGTCATTTGACAATTACTTTGCAGCAACTTGGATGGATTTGGAGTCTATCATACTCAGTGATACATCATAGAAACAAAGAACTGAGTACCACATATTCTCACTCATAAGTGGACCCTGAATACCTATCATAATACTATAAAAAAGGGATTGGCAGTAGCAGGACACTGACGGGGAGCGGGAGGAGGCACATAGCATCAATAAGGGTGCCTTATCCTCAACCAGGCAAAATTAGGTCCAATGGGAGACCCAAAACTTTACCTGTACCTAAACCACTTATGTACACAATCCTGGCTTGTATCCCACAACTTTAAAATAAAATAAAAATTAAATTAAAAAAAGAACCCAGCCGGGCTCGGTGGCTCAGCCTGTAATCCCATGCCTTGGGAGGCTGAGGTGAGTGGATTGCCTGAGCCCGTGGGTTCGAGACCCGCCTGGGCAACTTGGTGAGATCTCATCTCTACAATAAATCAAAAAATCAGCCGGGCGTGGTAGCGCACGCCTGTAGTTCCAGTTACTTGGAAGGCGGAAGGATCGCCGGAGCCCAGCAGGTCGAGGCTGCGGTGGCCGGGAGCAGCCACTGCACTCCAGTCTGGGCGACAGAGTGAGACTCCAACTCAAAGAAAAAAAAAAAAGAACCCTCTCTTACTAACAGTCAAATCACTGGAAACAGTAACCTCCCATTTACAATACCCTCTGTAATATGTCCCATACGCTCCTTAACCCATTGCAATTTGGCTTCTGCCCACAAACATTTATGTAAGCTTTTTCTTAAGGTCAAGAATGACTTCTATGTTACACAATTTAATGAACACTATTTGTTATAATTTTATTTGGCTTTAGCATCACTGATACCGTTCTCCACTTGTTTGTTTTGTTGTCTTTGTTCATACACAGCTTGATTTAATATAGTAAAATTGGGGGAATAGAAAACTAGTTAAAGATAGTCTGACACAGCTATAAAATAGACCGCATTTAAAAAAAATTTGCTTCAAATTTATTTTATTTTTTGACAGATTTTAATGGTGTATAATTATGGGGCACACAGTGATGTTATGATACATGCATGCAATGTGAAATGACTGAATCAAGCTAATTAGCATATTCATCATCTTAAATACTTATTGTTTATTCCTCCTTTCTAACTGGAACTTAGTACCCTTTGACTATTATCTCATTCCTCCCACTCCTTAGCCTCTGTAATCACCATTCTACTCTCTGTTTCCATGAGTTCGATTGTTTTAGATTCTACGTGTATGTGAAAATGTGATTTTTGTCTTTTTGTGCCTGGTTTATTTCACTTTTCTTAATGTCTTCCAGGTTCAGCCTTGTCACAAATGACAGAATTTCCTCTTTAAGACTAAATAATATCCCATTATGTGTATAGAGCAAATTGTCTCCATCCATTCATCTGTTGATGGACATGTAGGGCTTTTAAATACCATGGCTATTATGAATAATGTTGGAATGAACATGAGTGTGCACACATCTTTTCCACATACTGATTACAAGTCTTCAGGATATACACCCAGATGCATTTCTGTCTTTTTGAAACTCTCTCTCTTAGCCTTTTGGATTCTCCTCTCCTGATTTTTCTCATCTTTTTCTTGCTCCTGCTTCTAAGTCACGTCCTTGGCTCCTTTTCTATTACTTGGTCCTCAGAATGTCTGAACTCTAGAACAAACACACTTACATATGGCTTGAGTTTTCAGTAAAAGAATTGCTTTGAGTGAAATAAATTTAGAGTAAAATAATAGCTGCCAAAATATGTCTAGTATCAAATCATTTATGTACAGTTTAAAAACATTGAAGCAACTCAAATATTAAATGCAGAGAAATGGAAAACAACAAATTCAGCACAGTAGTTACCTTTGGTGACAGAATGATCCACAGCAAGGAATAGGTGCATAGCTGACTCCAAGGAAGAAGTGATAAAAGGCTTTATTTTTAAAGTTGAGGGAATCATGGGTATATATTTTATTGTAATTTATGAATATTTTTAATGCTTTAGAAGTTGAGAAACTTAAAAAAAACTTGAATTGTCTTAACACAGGAAAAATTAATTGCATACTGTTTGTGCTATCATGGTATTCAATTTATATCTCCTAAGTGCACTTAAGCATCTACTTCAGATCGATATTCTTTTTTTTTTTTTGAGTTGGAGTCTCATTCTTGTTGCCCAGACTGGAATGCAGTGGCATGCTCACTGCAACCACAGCCTCCACCTGCTGGGTTTAGGCAATCCTTCCGCCTCAACCTTCCAAGTAGCTGGAACTACAGATGGTTAATTTTTGTGATTTATTTTAGAGACGAGGTCTCACCAAGTTGCTGGTCTCGAATCCCCCCTCAGGCAGTCCTCTTGCCTCGGCTTCCCAAAGTGCTGGGATTGCAGGCTGAGCCACCGTGCCTGGCCAATTTTCTTTTTTTTACTTGGAATTTCACTCTGTTGCCCAGGCTGGAGTGCAGTGGCACACTCATGGCCACCCTTAGCGTGAACCTGCTGAGCTCCGTGATCCTTCCACCTCAGCTTTTCAAGTAGCCGGAACTACAGGTTTGTCGTGCACCCGGATTTTTTAAAAAATGTATTTATTGTAGAGACGGAGTCTCGCCAAGTTGCCCAGGCTGGTCTTGAACCCACAGGTTCAGGCAATCCACTCACCTCGGCCTCCCAAAGTGCTGAGATTACAGGCTGAGCCACCAAGCCCAGGCAGATTTTCTTTTTAATGATAAAGTTTCTATGTGGTTTAATCCTTTATTACAAATTATTCTGCAATATAATATAAAAGGTGTCTATTATAATTTTATATCCTTTAATATATATTTTTTATAGTTGTATAATCACCCTGAGGGGGATTCCCTTTTCCATTAGGACAGAATCATATCTATGTGTTTATTTTTAAATTATTTAAAAGTTATATCAAAATTTTAAACTCACAAATTAGGCAAAAAATATCTATTATTATAATGATGGCCATTTGATGACAGCCATCTAAAAGAGCCAAGATTTGCTTCAATTTTCTTAAAATAATTTAATGCAGAAGCATGAATACTAGTGAGATAAATTAGAGTCTTTGGAGTAGAGGTGACAGCTTAAGTCTAAATAAAGAAAAGTTTATCCTCATTGTCTCATTTCTTTCTTTTCTGTTAAAAAATTGTGATAACACCTCATCAACAAGGGTATCTGCACAGCGAATATTTATATACCTAACTCTGAAATGTTCCCCACAGTTTTAAAATAAAAAATTTTTAAAAGTTAAAAAAATTAAAAAATTGTGATAAGAAAACACACCTTTTTTTTTTTTTTTTGAGTTGGAGTCTCACTCTGTCGCCCAGACTGGAGTGCAGTGGCCGCTCCCGGCCACCGCAGCCTCAACCTGCTGGGTTCTGGCGATCCTTCCGCCTCAGCCTTCCAAGTAGCCGGAACTACAGATGTGTGCTACTACACCAGGCTAATTTTTTATTTATTGTAGAGATGAGGTCTCATCAAGTTGCCCAGGCGGGTCTTGAACCCGCGGGCTCGGGCAATCCACTCACCTCAGCCTCCCAAGGCGTGGGATTACAGGCTGAGCCACCGAGCCCGACTGAAAACACACCTTCTTAAGTGTTTAAGTGTGTAATACGTTATTGTTGATTATATGCACAATGTTATTCAGCAGATCTCTAGAGTTTATTCATCTTGCCTGACTGAAATTCTAACTCTCCATTTCCTCTCTCCCTGGCCCCTGGTAACCACCATTCTACTTTTTGATACTATAAGTTTCACTATTTTGGATATCTCATATAAGCTGAATTATGTGATATATGTATTTCTGTGACCAGTTTATTTCACTTATAATGTCTTCAAGGTCTTTTCATCTTGTCACATATTTCATTTTCTTAAAAAAGGATTAGTAGAATTAGCTGGGCATATGCCTATGGTCCCAGTTACTTGGAAGGCTGTGGTGTAAGGATCACCTAAGCTCAGGAGGTCGAGGCTGTGGTGAGCCGTGATCATGCCACTGCACTCCAGCCTGTGTATTATAGTGAGATCCTGACATACACACACACAAAGATGATGTCTGTTGTTACCAATGTCCATTGCCTTCATGGTAGTGAAGACAGAAAGGCAAAATGAAACCTATGGACTCTATCTCCCAAGCAGATACAAATTCCAACCACTTCTCATCATTTCCATGACTCTCACTTAGTCTCCCTGCTTCTGCTTTTGCTCCTGCATTCTACTCTCAACATAGAACAACTCTTCCTTTTTAAAAACATAAAAAGAATGATGTTAGTCTCTTGCTTAAAACACCGAAAAGAAGCTCAATTCCCATCCCTTAAGGGTGAACTGGATTCCAAAGAATTTAGTAACTTTTTGGTAGAGAAATCTGACAAACTTACCTTAACTAAGTGATGAAGGTTAATATCAACAGTGATGTCATAAGGATGTCAGGTATCCATAGATATACTGTGACACTCACTTCTGTGGTATTCTTTCCAAAGACTCATCACCCTAGTTCAATCATGAGAAAAATAGAAGACAAACCAAGATTGGGAACCTGACTAGTACTCCTGAAGACAGTCCAGGTCATGAAAAACAAGGGGAGAAATGTCACAGACCAGAGAAGACTGGGGAGACATAACAACTAAAGGCGATGTGGTACCATAGATTGGATCCTGAAACAGAACAGAACATTAATGAAAAAACTAGTAAATCCAAATAAAATCTAGAGTTTAGTTAATAGTAATATGCCAGTGTCAATTTTCTAGTTTTGACAAATGAACCATGATAATACATAACGTTAACAATAATGGAAACTATATAAGGGATACACAGCAACTTTCTGGGCTATCTTTGCAATATTTTGGTAAATCCAAATTACTCAAAAATAAAATGTTTATTTTTAAAACTCAAAATAAAAGTCTTCCATTGTGTATATATATATACCACTTGTTCTTTATGCACTCATCTGTCAATGGGCATTTAGATCGTTTGCATATCTTGACTATTGTGAATAGAGCTGCAATAAATATAGGCGTGCTGACATCTCTTCAATATTTTAATTTAAATTTAGATAAATACCCAGAAGTGAGATATGCTGAATCATATGGCAGTTCTATTTAAAAATTTTTTGAAACTCCATACTGTTTTCCTTATCAGTTATACTGTTAAATTCCTACCAACAGTGTTTAAGGGGTCCAATTTCTCAACATTCTCACCAACACTTGTTCTCTTATGAGTATCCATCTCTTTCTGCTCTACGTACTTTCTTCCCAGGAGGAAAGTCCTCTGCCAAAGTCTATGCAGATCCTAAACTTCATAAGATCCCTTTTAATCTGTCAAAAATCATGAGATAGGAGTAGAACTTCTCATTGGTAGAAAAGCAGAAAATGAAGAAGCAGAATATAAAAATCCATCTAACCCTGTCCCTTTTCACATTTCAGCAACATCGCCACTCATCTGTTAACTTTATTTGTACTTAGTTCTACTATTCTGGCACAAGTACCCATATTACTTGGGCCTCTCACTAATTCCAGGTGTTCAAAATGATCACCCTTATTCTTCAGTTCTACCCATATCAGATTTAATGTAAATGGTTGGGGGAAATGATCAAAATTATTTCTGATTTAGAGAACCAAAGAAAAGGCAGATGATCCTCACCAAGACAAGGTCAGTTCTGGGATTCAGAGGAATATAAAATAAAGACCAACCTGCCCTTAGTTCTTTCTGCACTTTAAATATGTTATCTCATTTCTGTCTGACCATGATTTCTACTGAGAAATTGTCTATTGATCATGTGGATCCTTTATACATGACATATCGCTTCTCCCTTACTACTTTCAAGGTTCTCTTTTAGTATTTTAACATTCAGATTATGATGTATGTAGGAATGGATCTCTCTGAGTTTATCCTATGTGAAAATTGTGAAGCTTTTTAAATGAATAAATTAATCTTTTTCATAAAATCTGGGAAACTTTCAACCATTATTTCTTCAAATATGCTTAGATCTTTCTGTCTTTCTTTTCCCTCTGGAGATTCCATTATATGCATGTTGATATACTTGATGACATCCCAAAAGTCTCTGAGGCTCTGATCGTTTTTATTTCTTTAGCAGACTGAATAAAGCCAGCTGACCTATTTTTAATTTTCCAATAATTTTTTTCTGCCAGTTTAAATATACTGTTGAGACCCTCTGGTGAATTTTTCATTTCAGTTATTGTACTTTTAAACTACAAAATGATAATTTGGTTCCTTTTTAAAAATCATTTCTGACTCTATTGGTACGCTCTTTTTGGCAAAATATCACTCGTGATTTCTTTTAGCTATTTAGACATGGTTTACTTTATTTCTTTGAACATATTTATAGTAGCTGATTTAAAGATTGTGTCTAGTAAATCATTGTCTGGGCTTCCTTAGGGACAATTCTAATGACCACTGTGTATGGGCCATATGTTCCAGTTTCCTTGCATACTTCATACTTTTTTTGCAATAATTGACTATTTTAAATTATATTTGGTAACTCTGACAATCAGATTTCTTCTTTTCAAGATTAACATAAAAAGGTCTACTAAACCCAAGGTCTTAGGTTCCTAAGACAAGGAATGGAAGAGTTGTCCTTCAAAGTCTTAAGAGTTGAGGGGTTGAAGATTTCTGCAGGAAGAACGAAGTTTAGGTTGGTCTACACTCTTGATGCATTCTTCCCTCTGGTGTAAAAAAATCTGGAAGAGAAAAACAATTTTTATGTATAAGAGAAAGTCATTCTTATAATTATTTTATTTTATTTTATTTTATTTACCTTCAAAAGTTCTTTTGTTTGGTAATCATTGTCTATCTATCTTAAGTTGACATTAGGACCGCATTTTTTTAAATGTTCCTTTAGGAAATTCTTTGAAGTAAAACTGAAACCAAACTAAACTAAACTAAAATAAGAGTTGCACTTTCCCATAGTTACACTTTTACTTTCTTTTTATTTTCAGGTTACGTATTATCTATAGCAATATTATTTTAAGAGAAACAATTGCACTTATTCTCATTATAAAGTAAAAGATTGCTTTATGACTCTTATTCAGAGGAAGAAGGATAGTGAGAAATATGCTTCCTCATAGTGCTACTAGAAGTTATCAGAAAAGGATAAAAACATCCCATTATGAATTTTCAACTCTATTTTACTTCCATCTCTTCTAAAAAAAAACTAGAGGTGATTATAATTTTTTAAATCATAAAGTTATATACACATCTGTAAATATTTCTCTAACCCAGAATTCAGCTGGAGTCCTCTTTACTTTCTAAAAGTTAGATATCATTACTATGCCTTGAAAGTTCAAAGCCCTTCTATCAGTATCTATTAATATCTAGGTGTTCCACCTTCATTCTGTACCAGACACCTCAACTCATATATGAGGGATCTTCAAAATATTCATGGAAAGTGCATATTATGAAAAACTATGAATGGAATTCAAGATTTTTTAAACCAAAATAAACTCTCACTAGCTTGTTATAACATGTCTGAACAGGATCTAGTGTGAGGCACTAAAAAGGGTACAATATCAGTTTGAAAAGTGCCATTATCAGAGCAGCATGCTAAACTCTGCTAAAATTGAAGCAAGAACAAACATCAAATTGATGGTGAGACTTGGAGGAAAGAATAGTGAAATCCTTGATACTTTGCAAAAAGTTTATGAAGACAATATCCCAATGAAACCAGCGGTTTACAAATAGACAGCTCATTTTAAGGGAGACTAGATGATGTTAGAGATGAAGCCACAGTAGCAGACCACCTGCATTAATTTGTGAGGAAAAAATCTTGCCCTATTTGAAGAGGACTGAAAATTAATAGCAGAAACAATACCCAATACCATATATATTCAACTGGTTCAGCTCACACACTTCTGACTGAAAAACTAAAGATGAGCAAACTTTCCACTCAATGAGTGCCATAACTATTGTGCCCAGATGAGCTGCACACAAAAGCACATATTTCAATGGAAATTTTAAACAAGAAGAATCAAAATTTTGAAGCATATTCTTATAGAATTATAACAGGAGATGAAATATGTACCAGTAGGATCCCGAAAACAAAGCACAACCAAAGCAATGGCCACTAAGAAATGAAAGTTGTCTAGTCAAAGCAAAAGTGGATTGGTGAAAAACAAAGTTCATGGCAATAGTTTTTGAGATGCTCAAGGTATTTTGCTTGTAGACTTTCTGTAGGGCCAAAGGGCAGTAACAGCTACTTATTATATGAGTGTTTTGAGAAAACTCACCAAATCTTTAGGAGAGAAATGCCTGAGAAAGCTTCATGAGAGAACCCTCCTTTACCACGACAACGCTCCTTCTCATTCCTACCATCTAACAAGAGCAATTTTGTGAGAGGTTCAATGGGAAGTCAATAGGCATCAATTTTACAGTCCTGATTTGGCTTCTTCAGTCTCCTGTTTGTTTCCTAATCTTAACAAATCTTTCAAGGTCACCCATTTTTCTTTAGTTGATAATATAAGAAAGACTACATTGATATGGTTCATTTCCTAGGACTCTCAGTTTTTTAGGGATGGACTAAATGGCTGTTATCATTGCTTACAAAATTGTCTTGATCTTGATAGAGTTTATGTTGAGAAATTAAATTAATGTTTTAAACTTTTACCTTTAATTTCATTTTCCATGAACTTTTTGAAGTTTCTCATACACTGGATTGTTTTGTTCATGTCAAACCATATACAGAACTTAGTCTCTTTACCTTTTTTTTCTGTAAAAAAATACACTTTTGTGACATTAATAGCTCCTGCTGAAGGTTTAGAAAAAGATTCTCATTTGAGTGTATGGACTTTATTATCTCACCAAGTCTTTCTCCTTCTTTGCCTTTTGATGTCTGCTCTTCTCTAGCTCAGACTTGTCAATTCCCCTTTGGTAGCTACAAACATCTCTTTAATTTTTACACAAAAAATTTGCTTAATAAAATTTATCAGTGATGTTCACTTGGCAAAACCCATTCCACCTACAAGACAGTTGGGTTATACATAATTAAAACATTTCAGTAAAACCCCTAGACACAAAAACATATTCACTGGAATTCCAAAAAGGTAAGAACAGAAACATTTGGAAGCTAGTCTCAGTCAGTATTATCTGGCTCAGAATTTCAACAGTTCTATTATTAGGTTCTTCAAAGAACAATGACATTAGAAGTATTTACAAGGTTATTTGTGCTGTTAAATCTACTATGGTCCAACATGTTTTGGAGTAATTAACTAGGCTCTGTACCCTTCCCTGAGAATTCCTTACCCTCCTCATAAGGTGAAGCTGTAAATGACACAAGAGGAATATGTAAAAGGCACTGGGAATAAGCCTTGAGTCAAATTCAGGTTTTTATCCTTACTAAGTTTATATCCTTACTATTTATCTCCTAGCACCAGGTGAAATCCTAATCAAACATTGCTATTTTATATAGAAACTGAAATAAGTTTAATTTTTAAGGGGAAAAAAGTACAAATAAGCTTTTTGAAGCTTTAATTTAATTTTTATTTATTTATTTATTTTTTGAGTTGGAGTCTCACTCTGTCGTCCAGACTGGAGTGCAGTGGCCGCTCCCGGCCACCGCAGTCTCGACCTGCTGGGCTCCTGCGATCCTTCCGCCTCAGCCTTCCAAGTAGCTGGAACTACAGGCGCGCTCTACCACGCCCGGCTAATTTTTGATTTATTGTAGAGATGGGGTCTTGCCAAGTTGCCTAGGCGGGTCTCGAACCCGCGGGCTCAGGCAATCCACTCACCTCAGCCTCCCAAGGCGGGATTACAGGCTGAGCCACCGAGCCCGGCTGAAGCATTAATTTTAAAGTTATACCATAGGAGCATTTTAGTTCTTGAATTAGAACTTCTAGTTTTTTCTGCTTGTCTTTCATATTATGTGTTTGTAAAAGTATTTCAAGAGTCATATATGAGTTATTTCCTTTGCAATTAGTGTATTTTTTATTAAAATGCATAGATGATACCTGTCTAAGCTTAAACAAAATCTTTGCTTTATAATTGAGTAATCAAAATCATGTTTGTGTCGCCTGAGATTTGCCATGCCTAATTCAGAAATGTTGACTCAAACCTTTCCAGGATTTTTTTTTTTTTTTGAGTTGGAGTCTCACTCCGACGCCCAGACTGGAGTGCAGTGGCCGCTCCTGGCCACTGCAGCCTCGATCTGCTGGGCTCCGGCGATCCTTCCGCCTCAGCCTTCCAAGGAGCTGGAACCACAGGCGCACGCTACCACGCCCGGCTAATTTTTTGATTTATTGTAGAGATGAGGTCTTGCTTGCCCAGGCGGGTCTCGAACCCGCGGGCTCAGACAATCCACTCACCTCAGCCTCCCAAAGGCGCGGGATTACAGGCTGAGCCACCGAGCC
>CAUYQG010209767.1:0-26759 GCA_963574415.1 Tarsius wallacei
GTTCCATGTTTTTGCTATTGTGAATAGAGCTGCAACAAACATACGTGTGTAGGTATCTATTTTTGAATAGGCATTTTTATAAAATTAAACTTTTTATTGTAGTTCTAGATCTGGAAAAACTAAGTAGCCTCTAATTAGTAAGAATTGAACCATTTTAAAGGTAAGAGGTAAATAACCAAACTTTCTTTGTAGTTCTGAGATTTTTGGTGTTTTCAGAAATAGTCAAAATCTTCCATTATACAGTATTATAATTATTATCCTGACTTCAGCTACTTTCAGCATTTTCCAAGTGGAAGTGAGAATTAGGAAACCTTGTCATGTACATCTATTTGTCTGTACCCGTTGTATTGTCCTGATTTTTTCCACTGTCTCATGATAACAATTGCAGCCATCATAGGCTTCACACTCAGACTCTCAATATTTGAGAAAAAAAATTTCAACAGTTTCTATAGCACCCGCATCCTTTTCTTTCTCTTTCCTGAATAATTGAGACAAACGTTAAGTTTTCCCAAGATCTCTGGAAATTTCATAGAATTCTTTGGTAGAGCATGAATATGTGGGACTATTTGTTAAGTAGCATGGTTTTGTCACTAAGATGAACTTTTGCTCAGTATTATTTGGTGAATTCTAGGAGCAGGACAGTAAATGCTCAGTAAGAAACAGCACTCATTGGAGATAAAAAGAACAGTAGTTAATGGTGCTTTGTGACAGGTGAACTAGTGACGGTATGAGGATGTTCCATAATTACTTTTTAGCTATATGTCATGTTGACGTTTCCAGCTAAATCAGTCTTTAGCCAGTATAGATGTTGGTGTAACTATAAGTACTCTAAAACAAAGAGGAAATTGAGGTACTAAATTTGACTATTTTAGCTTTTATTTGATATGGCTAATTGCCCTTCTCTCAAACCCATCATTTCTACTCATCACTTTTGGTTGCAAAAGAAATATCAAGCATTTAATAAAATATATGTATATAGCATATATCTTCAAGGCAAATATAGGACATTTGTACCTCAATGTCATAGATGATAAGTAAGTTAAAAAAAATTATTTTCTGAGTCCTTAATATGTGGAGAGATGAGTACTATAATATTTGAGGCATTCCACCAGAAAGGTTTGAATGTAATCAAAATTTTGTAAAGCTAATCAGAATGTACTTAAAAATTAAAAGACTGCTAGGCTAAGAAATCATCTTTTCAAAAAGTAAATAATTACCCTATACCTTGTGTACTTATTATTTACCCATTCACCATTCATTTATACTTAGTTGAGATCTGTGTAAATTGGTGAGCACAGGGGTACTCATTAACCTGAGAGCTTTTAAGGCAAACCCAATTACAAACAGTGGGAAAGAAAAATGGGAGAATTAACACGTATTGAACAAAATCCTATAAACGATGCTGAGTGGTGTGCATGCATGCTATTTCAGTAAAGCCTCTCTCAGTATTACCATCTTGCTTTCTGAATGTTTACCAACCTCTAAATAGATCTTGCTACAGACCAATGGGAAGTATGTAACCAGACACTACTATTTTCTGTTTTTAATTAAGTTAAATCGAAAATTAAGAAGGATGTTGGAAAGGCATTAGCTTAAAAGCTGTCCTGTGCCTCTGAGACCATATTCATCACCCAAATTCCCTCCACAGTGAGCCCTACTCACTCAGTCTCTGCCTTTGAAATGGAAACAGGTCTTGATCCAAAGCTGTTTAAACCTATAGCACCAAAATGCAATGCTTTCTTCCAACAAACATACTTTTTTTTAATGTTAGTATCTAGTTTCATTTTATCCTTGCAAATGTAGATAAATGTGTAGAACATTATTTAAAGATCTAGTAGTTATTCACTTGACTGACATTATTGAGATTTGCCCTAGAGAACAGATGGGTAGCGAGGGATCCTTACCCTGGAAACATGTTTACGCACTCACACAATTTCATGTAATTTCAAGAGCTTTGTTCCTTCTATAAAGGTTGGCCATGGTTCTCAGTTTAAAGGTGCTAGGTACTGCAGTATGTACATGCGATGCTGTAAAGTCAGAAAAGAAAAAATTTTAAAAGATACTAAGTGATTCTTGGATTTTAGGAAACTTTGCCTTGAGTTTCCTTATATGTTTTAAAATCAGCAAAAACCCATGGAATTTCTAGTGGGTCAAAACACTGATAAGGTTTGGGAGGAAGACCGGGTGAAACACAAATGTGTTGTATTTCGAAAGAAATACAAATGTGTTGAACTTTGAACATGTTAACCAGTAAGAGGATATATGAAGCAAAAATGCCAGAGTCCAAGTATGAATATGCAGAATTAAAGCAGATTGCTGTAAATCTCTCTTTAAAAAATCAAGAATATGTCACAGTTGGCATTTGTTGAATGATCAGACCATTTGACAGATCTCTTCAAGGATCTGTGTTGGTCTGAAACATCTTTTGTTTACAATTTCTTCCGCAACTCTGTAGGCTTGGCCTTCTGGGTTGCATTAAAAACCTTCACAGCTGTGAGTTTTAGCATGTTTCACTGGCTGACTAGACAAGACTTGAAGACATACAAGTCCAAACTATTTCTGGCCCTTCTGTGCTCTCAGGCAGAAGATCTTAGCTCTGTATTCATTCTGTGCTAAAGTTTGTCTGAAAGCATAAATCATGGGGTTGGGTTAGGTGCTAAATTTTAGTTCTGTATGCTATTGTCACTAATTTATAGCTGTGGTCTGCATAATAAAAATAAATTATTTCTGAGAACTAGCAAAATATTTGGGAAAAAGAAATACCAGAATTGACAAAAGTTCACTGATTTGTGAGAGACAGGCATAAAACCACTCTTATTTTCAATGTTTTATAGTATTATAGTATAAACATCTGTCTTTAATTCCTGGGTTTGCCATTTATATGACCCATAACTGAGAACAAGTGACTTAATAAAGGGATTGCTCCCACTCCATCTGCAAATTGGTGCTAGGTTTTTAAACTCTTTTTGCAGTTATTATGGTTCTAGCCATTGTTAGCCATAACTAGAAAAACAAAAGGATTAATGGACGGTTGAGACAGAAATGAGAAGTAGGAAGATATCTTCCCCCTAAGGGGAGAAAGATCGTTAGTATAAAATACATGGAGGCTTTGGTGACTTGTCCCTATTAGGAAGTGCTCAACTTCCGTGTGAAAGGAGACAGATGGGGGATGACTTTTGCATCCTCCTGGATGCCGCTGTGTTCTGTAACAGCACAAAATCAGAACCAAAGCAGCTAACTGGATACCCTGGGAAGGGCTGTTGGGGTAACTTCTTGGTGATATGCAGAGTTTTTGCTCTGGCAGTTAAGTGGATTAATAAAGGTTAGTTATTCAGTGTCTTTCCATGTGATGCAACAGCGTTGTCAAAGCTTGAGAAACACCTTAAGGGGTAGGAAATGAGAATCTACTGCCATTTCCTCTATTGCTTCGTCAATACTGTTATATTCTATTTGACATCAAATTGTCATTTGCCCTCTTATGCTAATCTTCAACTACAAAAACCATTTGTATGCTTTTCTGAAGAAAAGAAGATGGATAAATTTTGCAATGGACTTTAAAAATTTAGCTCAACTCCTAGTTTTAAAGATAAAATAGTTCGAGGTCTAGAGATTCCTGTGAAAGCTTCCCAGAATGTTTCTTCCCCTGAATCCCCCAGGTTTTTCTTGCAACAGTGAGTGCATTTGACATTTTGAGGGTCAAAGTGGCAAAATAAACTCAACTAAGACTGTCTAAAGCACAGAGAAGTTTACCTCTCTTAAGTGTGATTTTAAGATCTGAACACAGAGGATTTGTACCTTTTGCATTGTGTGCTCAACATTTCTTGAAATCCAAGGTGTAAAACTGTGAAAATAATGGCCTTGAACTTGTTTGTGAAAGCAGGAGAGAATTGCTTTTTTCGTGGTAGGTGATTTAACTTCCCAAGTCACTGTTTTGGAAACCACCAGGGTGCAATTTAATGCTCCAGGAGAGGGTTTCCTGAATAAGTCCCTTGTGACCTGGAAAGGTTGGGGTGCTTCCCAGAGTGAGTCATGTACCACCTCCTTCTTGGCAGGATTATGCCTGGGGCTTTTAGAAACTCTTGACAGCTCCTTCCCCTTCCATCAGAAAACTGTTTAGGGCACACATGTCTATATGATAAGTTGCCAGATTTCTAGATCGAGCATAAAGCTACGGTGCGGAACAATAGGGCTGCATAATCATGTGTTAGTTCGCTTCCCACGTGAGCTGTCCCGGAATAAGCTGCCCATTCGGATGTGATTGGCATTGAATGGTCTGGGCTGTCATTAGTCAAATGTATGTGATTTGTCCCAAGTCCCAGTGATGCCAAATTTGAGAAATTATATCAAAGACAACTGAAAAGGGCAATACATCTGAGAAATGGGGAAATTAATTCTTTTAAATGTATTACCTTTTATAGGGAAAGGCCATGACATTTTCTTCACTATTACCTGCCTCAACTATATATCGAAATATAAGAAGACAATATGTGAGATCTTCTGAAATTAATGAAATGAATCTTCTTGTTGAGAATAGCTTGTGTATGCTGTGGGGTCTGTTAAATATTTTCTGTGAAGACTTCCCGGTTAAAATACCTTCCTAAAGGCCCCCAGCACCTTAGACAGGTAGATCAGATGGGTTTATAATATCATTATGTCCGTGAGAATTGGAAATGCTGCTTCAGAGTAGAGAGGTGTGTATTTTCCATTCAGATACCATGAAGGATTTTTCTGCCCACTGAGCCTTCTTCTGAAATTATATTCAGCTCTAGGTTATTCATTAATTTAATTAACAGACATTGATTAGCAACCAAATTGTGCCAGGAACTATACCAGGAAGTAGAAATAGATTACACTCTTGTTCCCAGAGAGGAAAATAGTTAATGGTCTAAAATGTAAATCTTTTATTTCTCTTTCATTGTAGATGATGTCTAATTCATTTTAGTACTGCCTATTCTTAATCTTTTTAGAAATTTCTATTTGAGGTTTTTTTTAGGGTAGTGTGATTGTGGGGTGAATTTAGTGCAAATTGAAAAGTACCACAACAGTTGCCAACAGACACTATGTAATTATGGGCTAAACACACTTTCAGAAACAGTAGTAACAATAAAAAGGATTGGCTATAATTAGTCCCCCTGGGGCAGATGTTTTCCTTTTGTTTTCTCTAAGTTTTCTAGAGTTTCTCTTCACTCTAAGTTTTAATAATATTAGCAATCTAATGCCAATATAACCGGACTACCCAGGCTGGAGTGCAGTGGCATGATTGCAGCTCACCGTGGCCTAGACCCTCTGGGCTCAGGCAATATTTCTGTCTCGGCCTCCCAGGTAGCCAGGACTACAGGCACGTGCCACCACTCCCAGCTAATTTTTTGTTGTTGTTGAGATGAGGTCTCACTTTGTTGCCCAGACTGGTCCCGAGCTCCTGGGCTCAAGCACTTCTCCTGCCTCCGCCTCCCAAAGTGCTGAGATTACAGGCATGAACCACTGTACCCAGCCCAGACTGTAGTATTAATACATAGACTATCTTAACTATGAAATAAGAGTTATTTACCAGAAAAATTATTACTAGTTACAGAAGATTCAAAGACTTGAGGATGAATGAAGTGCTATGCATGCAGGTTTTAAAACTGTTTCTTAAACTCTAGTTATTATCAATAAATAGATAATCATGATCCACTGAATTCTTATGTTTTTCTAGTCAAGTGAATAGCCCATTTTAAATGTGAGTATTATGACAGTGGTAATAGCAATTACTCTACGAGAATATGTTTCTATAGAGATAACAAGTATTTCTTTTTCCTGCCATTCCTGTATGAATGTTTGTGTTTTTAATTAAAATTTGAAGAAATTCATGTTTGTCCTAGCATAGTAAAGTAAACCTCCCTTAGACAATCAAGAGACTTTGTTATTCTGAGATACATGGTACAGCTCTAGATATAACTAGTGTTATGCCTTGTGGATTTGTATTCTGGCTAAAAGTTGTGAGGACAATTATTTCTTTATTTGAATGATATATGTATGAATCATATACTAAAAGAGGGGGAGGGCTCTTTTTTTTTAAAACTAAAGTAAATGAAAAGTACAAAGAATATAATAATATAAAAGTACAGAGAAATATTGCTTTTCTTTTTTTAACTAAAAATAGTATTTGTTTCTGAGGTCTAGAGGCAGCCAACATTTTATTTGGTATGATTTATCTGCCTGCTCTGCAACATAAGAGCTAATCTGATTTTTTTTTTTTTTTCATTTTCAAGCGTGATTCCTAGAAATGTGTTTGCCTGGCCAAATCAACCAAGCAGAACCTTGTAATTCATTTATTGAGGAATATCCTAAAATCTTCCTGAATTATCTGATGCCTCCAGGCCTTACCAAGTAGGCATTAGGAAGAAAAGGCTTGTGCTTATGTAGATGCACACACAATGTGTATCTGAGCTCACATAAACAATGATGAGGTCAGACCTTAAGATGGGCTCCCAGGGCTCATTACCCCTGCAGGAGCTAGGGCCTGGGGAATCCTGAATGCTATGCCATTGTGTCATTATCAAGTTCTTGAGATTTACAGGGTAAGTACGGAATATATTTTGAAGCAGAATGGCAGTGTTAAATGAGATCAGCAATTGAAAACATGTGCACACATTCACCATTTAATTATCCATCTTAATAGAGGATAAGGATGAATTGAGTGCTAGCATTCATGAATATATCATATAAGCCTGTCTTTTAACTAATACCGTGAATCATTTTCCAATAATCCTAATCCTCTGTCTGGATTGACAGAGGAAATTTCTATCTTGCTATTTTCCCTCCCTATGCATTAGCTTAATAATTAACTAAATAATTTTATGCATTAGCTAAAGAAGAGGGGAAAGCAAAAACTTAAGACAGTGGTTGAGAGACTGAACAAGCTAAATCTGAATTTTCTGCACAATTAAAAGAGCCGATGTTAATGTGCCTAAAGGATATTTTACTTATAAGAACTAAAAAGTCAGGCTCTCCAAATATATTCTCTTTTCTAGCCATTCAGTTATTTCTTTGTTTTCTACTCTGCAAGTTGCTTTTTAGAACTATCTTAAGCTTGGTCCATTTTAGATTGTTTTTGAAAGGCAAGATCACATGATAAGGGGCCCTGGAGCCAGGCAGGTGGGCTAACCTGTTCTTGATCTGACACCATCTAGCTATGTAACAGCCAGTGAGGCAACCTGTGTAACCTCTACCTCCTTTGTGCTTTATGACTTCTCTGTAAGGAGGAGGAAGCTGCTATGCATTGTCATAGGGCTGACATGAAGATTAGATTAGAGTTAACCTGCATACAGCTTTTAATACATGGTCTCATTTATATGAGAGGGGACCCCAAAAAAGAATTATTTTTTGGAGGGTGGGTCCCTTGTAGTGCAGGTTTCCCCCATAAGGTAAGTGTTCTAGGGACCCATTGGCATCAGTACACTAGCTAGCATTGTTGGGAGAGGCTACATTCAGCTTTAGTAATATATACTTATTGTTTTTTTGGAAAGTCTTTCAATGTGTTGGCTCATTTCATGATGGGTGATTTACATGAACAACATGTAAACCACACAGAGTGTTCAGCAGTTTTTGACCAAAAATCACATGATCACCATGCCCCGTCCTTCCTATTCACCCAATCTCTCTTCAAGCAACTTTTTTTATTGTTTCTGGGATGAAAAAGTCCTCAAAGGGAAATGTTTACCGATGTGGAAGAGGTGAAACAAAAAAACGGCAGAAGCACTAAAGAGCATCAAAATTGACAAGTTCAAAAACTGTTCTGAGCAGTGAAAAAAGCATCTCACTAGGTGTATTGCATCAAAGAAAGAGTACTTTGAAAGTGACTGAAGTTTAAACATGTGAGAATAAATACACAACTTTTAATAAATTCCGGTTTTTGGGGGGGGCCCTCATATAAGCAGTCAATACCCGTTGAACTCTTTATTGCTTAGAGGAAAGAAAGGGGTGGTGGAGTTGGAGGTGAGGACTGAGAAGAAATAAATGTGTACTGAGTGACTGCAATGGACTAAGCATGAGGCTGGGTAACTAACACAACACACTGAATGCTCAGCACAGGTACTTTGAAAGATATTGCTATCTGAACTGCACAGATAGGGAAGTTGAGGCTTTCATATTTGTTTTAACAAGGATGTTAATGCTAATAGTTAGTGGGGATTAATGCTGTTTGTGGTGATAGGGGAAGGAAAAGGGGAGGCCCAGATGTTAGTTATCAAAAGTGACCTCTGCATTCTCTAAATTGAGATTTCCTAAAGAAGTCATGCCAAGGCCAGTCTGGGGCAATTGCATCCTGGTGCTGTCCCTTGTTAGTGACAATCTTTTCAGGACAGAATGCCTTATAGAAACATTTATTGGTGGCTAACTGAAAAAAAAACAAGTTAAGATGAAAAGCAATTCTTACTTTTGAAATTGAAGTTTTTTTTTTTTCTCATTTGAACTCTTTAAAGAAAAAAATTCCATTCTCTTCTAAACAAATCCTTTTCAAGAGAGAAAAATGAAATAGAACAACTAACAAAGCATCCGTGAGGGGCAGGCAGGGACATTATGGATCAATGCAATTAATTGCAACCTTTTTTTTTTTTTTTTTAGTCAGTCTCACTTTGTCACCCAGGCTGGAGTACAATGCTAGCTCACCACAGCCTCAACCTCCTGGGCTCAAGCAATCCTTATGTCTTAGTCTTCCAAGTAGCTGAGGCTACAGGTATACACCACAATGTCTGGCTAATTATTTTTAATTTTTGTAGAGATGAGGTCTTGCTGTGTAGCCCAAGCTGGTCTCAAACTCCTGGGCTCAAGCAGTCCTCCTGCCTCAGCCTCCCAAAGTGCTGGGAATTCAGGCATGAGCCACCACACCCAGCAAGTTGCAATCCTTTCTGTCTCACCTTGGTCTAAAATTTTTCTTTTTTAAATTAGTGTGCTTAAACCTATAGTCTTTTAACTACAAATAAATATAGTTTATCATTATTATATCTCTTACCATTTTTTTCTTCTAAGATTTAAAAGGTCATCTTCCAATTTGTAGATTCAACCAGATTTCACGGTACAAATGAGAGTTGTCATAGCATGCTGCTCGAAGCTGTGTTTCAAACTGTGACGTCTGCCGTTTTGGGGATTATGGAGATGCATATTTCTTCTAGGAAAAAAGAAATAAGTAAGGCAGATGAACGCCGGTTTCCTTTCTTTTTGTTTTATGTATTTGTTTGTTTTCTCAAGTATAGGAGCATGGCCTCTGTGGCAGGCATTCAACAAGCAAGTACAGAGCACCCTCTTTGGGTCAGGCATTGCTTGATTGGGGTCTCCAATACAGAACAGGAGTAACACCCAATCTGACCCTCTGGATCTCACATTTAAGAGGGGAGTCAGAAACATGGGTGATTTAATAAGCTATGTTAGGTGTATTAATGAGGATTTTCACGGCATTTCTTAGGAGCAACAGAGAGAAAGAGCACCACATTCCATCCAGGATGCCAGGAAGATGGCCCCTAAGTTAACTCAGCAAAAGGGGACCGAAAGGCACATTCCTTAGAATATGAATAACACAACAAAAGCATTGTAACCTTCCCCCAACCCCACCACTGAAAACACACACAGCCATCTCTGGGAATAAATTTCATAGCTTCCAACTGGTTTTCAAGGTGCTTGTGACACACGGGTTAAAAATAACTAGGTTTGCTCACATATCCAAACTTCTGTTCCTAACATGAATTCTTAGAGCTGTTTTTTTGTTGTTGTATTAATGAAGAAGAAATGTGTATCTTTGAAATCATTTTACAAAAATCACCTAGTGGAATGCCTGTAGTGGTGGAACTGCTAGAGACAAAGGAGCCTTTGTCCTTTTTTTATTAGAATGAATGTGTTCATGTAAAACTGGAATAAAAATGAAATGGAACCAATTAGGAAAAAAAATAGAAGCACTTAAGAACAAATGTAATTGTTGCTGAAAGAATTAGAATCTGGTGGCTCAGAAAGAACTTAATTAAATTTCAAAGTAAAATAAATACAGTTCAGCAGTGGCCTTTCTCCTAGGAAAATATAATGTCTCTTAGAGCTTATCAGTTGCTTCTTGGCTTACAAATTAGTAGGGGTTAAATTGCCTATTCTCAATTTGATTATTATACTATTATTATACATTACTGATGATGGGATTATCTGTGCGATGTTACTTCTGGTCTTAAGACTGTACACGTAGAAGCATAGTCTCAAATAGGCCCCTATATATTTGGGTAGAAGAGAAAGACCTAATTTGAAGGTCCAAAATCTATTCCCTTTCTGCAGCACAATGCTCCTACTGTAAAAGAAAATCTTGATTGAGGAGGATTGCCATCATATATATCGAAAATGCTAAATGCACTTGTAGAAATGAACAGTGGCCAATCTAAGTAATGAATTAATTACCCATGAAGAAAGGAGTGGGAGAAATGTTTAGAAGGGAGAATTAGGACAAGATGGCTCACAATGCCTTCACATCACGGGATGAACTTGTGGGACCTCTGACCCAACATCAATGGAAGAAGCAATGTTTTGCACTAACTTGGGAAAAAAATGTATTTTTCTCCCACAGCCTCGTCATGTGTTCAACATGCTAAAGAAGTATGTTCGCGCAGAACAGAAAGACAGGCAGCACACCCTAAAGCACTTTGAACATGTGCGCATGGTGGATCCCAAGAAAGCTGCTCAGATTCGGTCCCAGGTAAGAGCAGAGTGTAGTAATCTTCTGCAGCTGACAACCCAGTGTTCTGGTTTTTTGGCTTGGCAAAGGATCCCAGGTGTTCCCAGCGCACCTGTGAGTGTCGTTTCCTCTACAGCAAGCGTTCTTTAATTCGTGGTAAATTCTAAAGGCCTGTCTTACAGCAGTATGTGGTTTGGCATTTTTTGAGTTGTGAACATAAGGAATATAAAAATCTTAAATGTCTACTGCTACTGATTCTTAAGAGGCCGTTTAAAACTCTGGTGAAGAAAATGAAAGTTGTATGAACTAAAACCTTAAAACTGGTTCAGCTAAATCATGGTAGGCAGTCGTTAACTACTGCAATGTTTAGTTTTAATGTGAGCCTCAGGGAAGTCCTGTAATAATATATTTTACAGTCCCCCATTCCTAAAGTTTGAGAACGGGGATCTACCTCAGCAAATCTGAAATTTAATATTTCCTTTACGTATATATGTGTATTGTGTGTGTACCATATATGGATGTATATATGTATGTATGAAATAGATATATGTAGCATGCAGTAGTCAATCAAATTGAAATATGTTCTTTTCTATTGGAAAATCTGCAAACAAATAGATTTAGGACATCAAGAGCTACTTTAGGAGCCTCACTATTAGGAATCATAGTTGGCAGAGGCAGTCTTTTTAATTGGCTGTTACAATTGTATAATATAATGTTAAGTTTAAAAATAAGTCTTAGGCCGGGCTCGGTGGCTCAGCCTGTAATCCCGCGCTTTGGGAGGCCGAGGTGAGTGGATTGCCTGAGCCCGTGGGTTCGAGACCCGCCTGGGCAACTTGGCGAGACCTCATCTGTACAATAAATCAAAAATTAGCCAGGCGTGGTAGCGCGCGCCTGTAGTTCCAGCTACTTGGAAGGCTGATGCAGAAGGATCGCCGGAGCCCAGCAGGTCAAGGCTGCAGTGGCTGGGAGCGGCCATCGCACTCCAGTCTGGGCGACAGAGTGAGACTCCAACTCAAAAAAAAAAAAAAGATAAGTCTTAAAAGCTGACCTCAAAAGTTAGAGAGCAAAAAATGGGAGAATAAGAAAAACAAGGGTGCCCTTTCAGTTCAACATTCCAGCAGTGTTTGTCAGTTTTATTTGGAAGTTTATGTCCACCTGCAGTGCTTGGTAAGGAAAATAAGTATTCCTACTGCGGACGTTGTTTATCTGGAGTTGTCATCCCTTGATGCAGGTTATGACACATCTCCGTGTGATTTACGAGCGCATGAATCAGTCTCTTTCCCTCCTCTACAATGTGCCTGCCGTGGCCGAGGAGATTCAGGATGAAGTTGGTAAGTAAGCTGTTCTTTTTGATGCTTCTCATGTAAATATATTTTCCCCCAGATGAAAGTCTGGGAAGTGGGTTATCAGTATCAGAAATGTGGAAGGTAAAAGAGCAGATTACCTTTTACAATGAAATTCTAGAAGGATGGAACTAGCTCTCATGCCTCAGCAAGTACATCCATTCTCATCTCTCCTGGCTTGTAAGACTAGAGGAATATAACAGAACTTAGGGTATATTTGTGAAATGAGCTGCTTGTTATTGAATTGTACTTGTCAGCAGTTTTTTTTTTCTGATTTGTTTAATCTTGTGGGTATCCCCTTGTGATGCCTTGGTGCTTTACAACTAAAGAGGGGAAATCTCTTCCCCTTGTGGCATAGTTGCCCCATTTTACAAACAAAAAAGCTCAAACTGACAATTTAAGTAACTCTCCTGCCCAAGTCACATGCATCCTAAGTAGCACAGCGAAAACACTTGACTTCTCACTTTATGTTCAGGTAAGTCACAATTCTCTTTGATGGGGAAAAAAGGCCATAAGTTGTCTCTGAACCACATTATTGTTTAAAGTTAAAAGGCAATGGAACTGTTAAACTTATACTCTGAAATAATTATTCTCTCACAAGAACTTGGAGGAAATAATACAGACATCCCCTGCACCCATCACCCAGCTTCCTTAAGGGTATAACATCTTACATAACTATAGTGCATTGTCAAAACCAGGAAATTGACATTGTGTGCCTACTGTCTTGTCCCTAGTTTTCCCAATAACAAGTTTAATATTTTATATGAGTTAAGTTCTCCCATTTCTGTTTTTCCTGGAAAGGTTCTCTGTAAACCTCCAACATGCCCATATGTCTTTAACCTTGCTTCACAAAAGTACATGGGTGATGATTAAGATGGTGCATCTTTCAACATAAGCAAATATGTGTGCTTACTGGAGATTTTACACATAGACTGCCAGCAAATAAGCAGGATGTATCTGGCGTATCTTTCCCCATGAAAATTCCTGCTCATTGCTAACTGGGTTGGAAATAGATACAGGTTTTCATCTGAAGCCAGAACACCCTGGATGTTGTAGATGGATACACCCATTACTGTAATTCCCCCTTTGATGTGCCCAAAACACCAGTAAAAGAGCAACTGGCTCAGGTTTTTTGTTTCATGCAGTGCCGTTCTGCTTTTTTTCCCCTGACTCAATACTGCCTCATACGTGTTTGTATTGCTTTTAAATATTTGGCATGTATCAGGTGATGATCGTCTGTTCTGTGCTGCTTATTGATGGATGGAATTAAGTATACCTGAGGCCACACACTTGCAAAGGGAACTTCCTAATGTTTCATCCAAGCTTTTGTTCAGAAGGTAGAACTCAGTGTTGAACAAAAACTTATAAAGATAGTCAGTGGAGATTTTAGTCAACACCATAGATTGAGAACACAGATTTCCAAATAATTCCAATAATTTTCCACTCTGTTCTTTAGGTAATGAATGTACATTTTAAATATACTTGGAGAATAGAAATCAGTGAGAAACTACCTTTAAAATTATCTTTCAAATAAGTATGAGCAGTTTCTCCAAAAAGTTGTAGTAGTGTCAAAACCATCACATTCTTGATGAAGAAGCTAAAATCTTTTAGATAATGTTGTTTTGCCCATAGCTATCTTAATAAGCCTATTTTCATATGTGACTTCAGTTTAGCTGGCATTGGTCATACAACGTTATAGGAAAACAAGCCATTACAGAGGACTAGAAAGTTGGTGACCAATATTCCACCCTCACCCAGTAATTATGGTTGATTCTTTCTAATTAAATTATTAGAACTTTTTATTCGGCAATACACTGCTGAAAACATTAGCCACTAATGAGTCACACATCCACAGAACAGATGGTGATTCAGATATCTTGAGTGTTGCATAACGCCCAAGAATAGGGCAGCACAGAAAACTTCAAATCTCAGTGACTGGGAGGATATTTAGATAATCAAATCATGGAATTTTTTTCTTTAAAAAAAAAAGCAAAGAAAGAATAAAAACTCAGCCATTAGATTGGATTAAGAGCATGTCATTTTTTAAATGTATGTTTTTGTAATTTAAATGTACTAGATGCCAAATCCTGAAAGATAATCTTTTCTTTTTTTAATCATTCATTTGGAATTCTAGATGCTTCCATTTTTTAATGACTCTTTCCTATAGGAAAAGAAGCTTGTAGTAATGAACTTCCATTAATTAGATCTACATACTATCTGCATTCGTAATATCAAAGTAACAGACAGGGCTCACTGGGGAGAATGGTTTTTCTGGGTTTGGGCTTACTTGTCCTCTGTAGTCCTTTTTCATTTGAAGGAGCATTTAAAAGTAAGAGTATAGCTGAAACAGATTTGGCCATGGGTTCTGACTGTTTAAGCTGAGTGGTATTGGGGGTTTCTTGTATTATTCTCTTTACTTTTGTTTGTGTTTGAAATTTTCTGTAATAAAAAATGTAGTTTTTAGCTTACTTTCTAAGATAGGATTTTCATAGATATCTTAGAGTTTATGTCTTGTACTCTAACAGTCTCTGATTAAATGCTTTGTCATCAGTCTGATTTACATTTATCTGCCATTGAGATTTGGAATCAGTCAGTGCAAATAAGGATACTAAAATTCAGAGCCACTGGCAAAAAGGACAAAATTTGAAAGTATCTATAAATGCCTGTCTTTTGTATAAAAGTTTGTGCTTGTAAATTTGGGCAATTAGGATATATTTAATGCAATCAAACATCTGGAGAGAAATGCGACAGTTTAATTAAGTGATGGTAACAGGTGCTTTCTGGATAAAGGGAGTTCACCAGTCTGAGGAGCTGCCAGTATGTTTAGTGACATGGGTATGTCTGCTTCGGTGAATTATACTTCCAATCAGAATTATCTGTTTGGGGTGAAGATAAGGAAAAAGGAAGCCACACTGGAGAGAAGGAATGCTGTGTTTGAAGGTGAAAATTGGCATCAATTTTGTGAGAACAGTACATTGTGCCTAGAGCGTAGGGTTCACCATGCTGGTGAATTCTGGCTCTGACCCTTTTATCTTCCATTGTGCTTCCCTGAAGCATCCCATCTGTTTATGCTCCTTTCCCGCTAACTCTAGTGAATCCTAAATCCGTAAGTCTAGAAACTGAGTCCCAGTGCCATATTCCAAACTATCATAATATCCCACATACCTCTGAACTTCCAGAGAGGAAACTCCCATGTCTCTCTAGAAATTTACTTGTGTACACTCTATGATAGCTTCTCCTGGTTGGCCTAAACTTATCCAGGACCCCTTCCTCTCCCTCACCCTTGATTTCTTACTGATCTCAAGTTCTGTGTAATCTGCCTGCTTTGTCCATGTAGAATCCCTGCTCTGCACATCCATTACCTTAGCTCAGATCCTGTCCTCTCATCAGTTTCACTGGACCCTCTGCTAGTCACCCTACTTCTTGTCTCTCAGTGACCCTCTCCTACCCAAATTCCTCCTCTTCAGGACTGCCTGTGTCCTTTGATAAAGAACAACTAACAGCTGCAGATGATTCTCCCTTGCTGGAAAAGTTAGATCCTTCAAAATTCAAATGAAATGTCCAAGCTCTTATAAACCTCACAATTTGCATATGGAGTGAGAGAGAGCTGACATTTGAGTCACAGCCAGGTTGCCAACTAATGAATACCTATGATAAATGCCGAGAGCCCATCTTCTTCATGTGAGTTCACACTTGAGGTACAGGACCATCCTATATAGATGTGGCAGGTGGTTTAAGGTAAGAGTGGGGACTGACATTTATTACATCCTACTCTCAGAACCAAGCACTCTGACATTGAGTGTGTCTACTACAAAGTAGGGCTTATTTGATTTCGCACAAATGCAACAAATGAAGGGAACCCAAAAAAACCCAGAATTTTTTTTAGAAAAATGGTATATTTATTTTTACATGTTTAAATTTATCTCCTTTAAGGAATTCTCCATTTGATGCAATACACCTATCAAAGTGTTTTTTCTACTTCTCAAAACAGTTTATGAACTTGTCAATTTGGATGCCTTTTAGTGTTTCTGACATTTCTGGTTTTACTTTTTCATCTGGGGAAACAAACAAAAAAAAGGCACTTGGGATGAGATTGGGTGAATAGGGAGAGTGAGGCACCGGGGTCATGCCGTTTTTAGTCAAAAACTGCTGAACACTCAGCACAGTGTGGGCAGGTACATTGTCATAGTGGAAGGACCGGTCACCTGTTTGCTACAATACAGGATGTTTCTTCTGCAAACTGTGATACAGCCCTTTCAGAACTTCCAGATAAAAACTTTGGTTGACTATTTGATCTGGAAGAACAAATTCTGAGTGTACTACAAGGGGCCCACCCTCCGAAGGATAATTCCAGGTTTTTGGGGGGCCCCCCTTCTTATAAGCTAGTGATGAAAGGAAGGAATACGGTGATAACATCCCCAATTTACAATTGAACAGACTGAACCTTAGAGAGGCTGCTCACTTTCACTTGCCTAGCAGAGATAGTAAAGTGATAGAAAGTGGGATTGAAGCCAAGGTCTGCCAAAAGTCCAAAGTCTGTGTTCTCTTTGCTCTTCTCTCAGGTAGAATGTTCCTTTCCTAAAAAGTACTGGGTATCCACCTCTAAAACCATACTCTAATCTGTATTAAATTATTTATTTATATCCCCACCAACTCTCCATCCAGTGAGCTTTTCCAAGCATGTCTTAGTCATCTTTGGCTGCTCAGGATCCAATAGGGAGTCTGGTCCTTTGTAGATATTAGTAATTTTAGACATAATGGTGAAGCAACTCCCCAGGATGCAAGGTGGATGCTCCTTAACTTAAATGGATTTGGTGGTTTTCTCCATAACCCTAAAGACCCACCCTAAGTTCTCCTTAGCACTTAGCAGAAGTGTTGCACAAACCAAGTTTCTTCCCTAGACCACAGCACTCTCTAAAGCCATAATTAATCAAGCCAGCTAAATGGATGCTATTGAGAATAAAACAGTTCTGAGGACTGTTATTAATAAACATTTTACACCATGGTCCTATATTGTACCATGACCTTCTGCTGTTTAGTCTTCTGCCCAACTCACACACATTGACACTTGATTTAATTATATTGTCCTATTTGGCTACCTGTAACCACAGTCCAAGGCTATTCACTTCATCAGTACATATGAATTTTCAAAGTTGCCCTATTCGTTGTTTTATAGAGGGCTTATCTTTTATTATTTTATATTTTTTTCAGTTCAGTTTGAATTATTCTATCCAAGTTCCTAGGCATAATCATTTGTTACTTAATGTTTTCCTTTAAAGGAAAGGTTATTTGCATGCAAATTATGAAGATTTCTTGCAAAGAATAGCTGAAGGCATTGTTTGTAGAGGGGGAAAAAACCCTAATCTATTTTAAATAGCTCTTTAGGACTTTATTTTTTTTAGCTCAATAAATGATAGAATCATTATGATAATGAAAATATGGCTGGCTTCAATGTCCATATTCTGCTCTTTAATCATCTTTTAACCCTTCAAAAATGCAAAAATCCTTTTATCCCTTCAACCTTTGCTTTGTCAAATCATTATTTTAAAATGATTGGATTTTTGCCCTTTGTAATCTCCCTTAAATCTATGCCGAAAGGATTCTATTCTACTTTTTCTATTGGCACTGAGGTTATTTATCAAAGCGCTTCCTTTTGTGGCTACCTCTAGGCTAAAAATGCTGTAGCTCTCAAGTCAAGATGGCTGTTTTATAGACTGCAATAATGACCAATTTATGAGAAAGGCAGTAGGAAGGAAGGCATAATTGTATCATACTCTGCTAGCATTCAAAATTAATAAAAACATGAATTATTATAAACCAGATGTAGGAAAGATCTCTGACTGAATAAATCCATAACGAATGGGGTAGGATTGAAGGATATGGTGAGGGATCAAGAAACTCACAATAATGAAAGAATGCTTATTTTTTATTACAATTTTTGCTTGGCCTCTTGATAAAATTTTCCACTCTTCAGGAAAAATGCAGCATGCATATTTCAAAGACAATGTTTTCATTTTCTGTTTCCAATAAGCCTATTGATTCAGGGGCTTAATGAGTCCTAAGTAGCGTAGGTTTAAAACAGAGTATTTATAGCACTTCCCAGTCCAACAAAATAAACATCTAACACTATTGAGAATTTTAAATATCCTTTTGTGTAATTGTTAGTCAAGGAAGAGCATCAAGAAGAAAAAAAAAGAATCATAAAAGTCAGTAAAGTGAGAGAGAACTATCAGCCCACTCTGTTCTTATTCTTTGTTTTTCACCAAAAATGACTTTTAGGTGTATGTAGATTTTATATTTTACAGCTGACTTAAGTATTTGGAAATAAAAACATGTATTCATATCACAAACAACCAAAGGTTTGTTCCCCTGTTGGCTTTGTAAGTCTCAACGTCCTTGATCTTATTTTCTTCAGTATCATTAACTAACAGGTATGATCTCTGTTTAGCTGCATGTATCTCTGTTTAGCTGCAAATGTATACCTTTGACTGACTCTCTCTGAGCAAGCCAATTTCTTTTGCAAAATAGATATAAATGAAAGTGCATTGTCAAATGAATGATCCTAATATATAAGGCATTTTAAACTTCAAAATGGGAAAGTACATATAAAGATAGCATTCCAGTTTTTCTGCTAGTTGGACTGCCATGTCAAAATGTCTCCAGATAGCAAGATGTGTATGTGTAAATGTCAGTACAGGTCATACCTTAGGTCCCCACATGGTCTGTCTGCTGACAGTCTTAGGAGGTCACAAGTTTGAAGTATTAAACTCACCCTTGGTGATTAGTAAGGTGTATTGTGTACATTCAGTTCTCCATAACTTTTCTGGAGGTGTAAGTTCTGTATATGTAAGCTCTCTTTTTCTTGCTTAGGAGTTTAATTATGGAATCTATAAGTGTGGTGTACTATGTCATCCAGGTTATCTGTGAAAGTCATTGGTGAGGACCTTTAAAAGTTTACTCGTATATAATATCAGTTTTCCTAAATAATTTTAATAGTTTTTCCTTTTGGCAAGCAGGTATTTTCCTTTATGTATTTCTACCGTGTAATTATAAAGAAAAGGTTCTTTTAGCTACATTAAAAAGAATACACTTTCTAGAAAGAATGAATGTCATAAAGATTTTCTTTAAAAAAAAAAAAACCAGCAGTATACCATTCTGGCAGACAAATGGTTGACATTAATGTGTATAATTCAGTGTAGTATATTGATCTTGTTTATTGTGCTCCAAATGGATGCTGGCAGTCATCAGATGAATTAAACATCAGCCCCAGTGTTCTCTTCATGTCATTGCAGTGGCTTACTGTGGATCATTTTGTTCAGTACAAATAAATAAGCGATATATGTTCAAATTCTTTGTCTTTTTTTTTTTTTTTTTTTTTGAGTTGGAGTCTCAATTCATTGCCCAGGCTGGAGTGCAGTGGCATGCTCACGGCCACCCGAGCATCGACCTGCTGGGCTCAGGCAATCCTTCTGCCTCAGCTTTCCAAGTAGCCAGAACTATAGGTGTGCACTACCATGCCTAGCTAGTTTTTTGATTTATTGTAGAGATGAGGTCTCGCCAAGTTGTCCAGGCTGTTCTCGAACCCATGGGCAAAGGCAATCCCCTCACCTCGGTCTCCCAAAGTGCTGGAATTACAGGCTTGAGCTACCACACCTGGCCTGCCCATTTTAAATTGGGTTATTTTCCTGTTTATTGATGAGTTTTAAGAGTTCTTTATTCTGGAGTCTACTCAAGTCTTATCAGACATATGATTTGCCAACATTTTACCCATTTTGTTGGTCATCTTTTAGTGAAAAGATGTTTCTTGATAATATCGTTTTGACATGCAAGTTTTTTTAATTTTGAAGTTCATCTTATCAGTTTTTCCTTTTGTTGTGGTTACTTTGGTATTTTCTAAGAAATCATTGCCCAATCCAAGGTCACAATGATCTATACCTATGTTTCCTTCTAAGAGTTTTATAGTTTTAGCTTTTACAGCTAGATCTTTGATTCATTTTGAGTTAATTTTTTATATATGGTGTGAGGTAAGGATTCAGCTTCTTTCTTTTGCATGTAAATATCCAGTGTTCCAGCACCATTTGTTGAAAAAGACTATTCTTCCCCCCAATGAATGCCTTTGGCACCCTTATCTCAAATCAGTTATGGGTTTATTTCTTGACTGTCAATTCTATTCCTTTGATCTATATGCCTAGGCATACTGCAGTACCACACTATTTTGATTGCTGTACCTTTGTAGTAGGTTTTGAAATCAGCAAGTATGAGTCCTTTACCTTAGTTCTTTTTCAAGAATGTTTTGATTATCAGGATCCCTTGTATTACCATATGAATTTTAAGTTATTTTTTCCCCCATTTCTGCAAAAAAAAAGTAGGGATTACATTGGGTCTGTAGATCAGTTTGGGGGTATTGATATTATAATTTTTAAATTAGGCTTAAGCACCAGTGTAACTACCAGAACAGAAATCCACTATGAGATGATTCCATTTTGAGCCCCATTCGAGAAGGTTGATATTTAGAAGTAGCAGGAGAATTGATTTAGCACACTGTCATCTTTTATTCAAATTTTGGTGAGATTCCAGAGAATATATTTGTGAGCTTTTCCTCAAACCATGATGACTGTGACATGTCAATAGTTTTGTCTGTTTTTATGCCATTCTCTTATTTTTGCGTATGTGTGGGCACCTCAGCCAAGTGGATGAATCTAGCAAGGTCTCCCACGCCAAATTCTGCTGTTTCCTTTGATGATCCAGTGCAGTTCTAAAGTTATTTTCTCAACTCACCAGCTCGTATGCATGGCCCTGTAATTTGAAACAAACTCTAAAAAGAAATCTTAACTGAAATGATTGGGGAGTGAAGTCAGACCACAGTGGTGGCTGTAGGACTGTTTCCTGGCGTGGAACACTAGAGCAGATGTGTCCTGATTTTTCTGTAGTCTTGGGAACAACCAATGATTTTAGACTGGAACAAGGGCTGGTTATTCTGTTTTTCACAAGCAGCTGCCTTCAAGGTTCATTTTTTGAAAAGAGGAGGAAAAAAAATCATAGTGATGTTTACCACCCTGAAGATGGAAATGAATCCAAATTGAGATTAATTTTGAAATATGTTTCCACAAACACTAACTGGGTATGAGATGAATTTGTTTGCATGTGAGGCAGAGTTTGGAAGGAATGTTAATTTGCCTTTTTTCAACTTGGAAATAAATTTTTCAGTGTATTCCCTGCATAAGTGCTTATTCTTTAGCAGTTCTCCTTTCATATACACTATGGGCTTCTGTGGAAAGTAAATCATAAATCATAGAAGGTGAGGTATAATATCTCATCAAAAATAGGGGATCAATCTGTTGACCTCTTCCAAATTATGAGACATGTATCCAAAGCTATGTTGACTTGGTATGCATCAAAACACTATTCGTGAAGAGTCTTTTGGACTAGAGTTTGAAACAGTTGGTCAGAGGGCCTCGGCCAGGTGTTCCTTAATCTCAACTCCTGTTGACAGATTCATAGATCTCAGACAGTGGATTTAAAATAGCCTGTTTAATGTGTTTATCCTTTCATAATTATTGTTCATTTACATGTGCTTATAAGAGCATGAGTTAAATCTTTTCTTGAAACAGCACTTGCAACTACTTGTATTGTCTTGTGCATATCTCTGTATCTTTGCTTTTGGTTTGGAGGCACTGAGATGAGTGTGCCCATGCCCCGAGAGCAGATACGCAAGTGTGGATCTATGTCTTCAGCTTCCTCTATAGCATTGAACTTGATATAGCTGCTCGTTAGAAGACCACAGACATGTTCGTCTTAGAGAAGGAAAGAGGGGCAGCTGCAGGTTTCATATCTCTGAAGCGATAGCCTGAGCCAGTCTGGCCTTGGCAGACCCTCATGTCTTTGCTTGCAGAGGCTGTCATAGTAAAGGGACGCTCTCAGGCTATAGCAAGTTCCTTTTGAAGTTTTGCCAAGTTATGAAGGAACTTTCTGGGACATGAGCAGTGGAGACCTGGGAGCGGAAATGGGAGCATGTCATATTCACATGATCTTATTAGCATTGCATATTCTTTTTATTTCAGAAAGTCTAGAAGCAAATCAAATTTCACGTTCTAAGAAATGAGGGGGGGTTTTGAGACACAGGTTACTGTTTGAGATTACAAATTACTCTTTTTCAAAAACTTGCCTTTATTTTATTGATGACCACTAAGGCTTAAAGAATTAAAAAACAGTCAACAGTCAAATAACAGTTAATATATTTGATAGAAAGGAAAATGGTATGCCTTATTTGATGTGGCATATACTATAAGAAAAATATCATGTCTCTAGCTGGACTTGAGCACATTAATTATTCATAATATAACCTTTTTTATTACAGTAAAACTTTTTTCTTTCCTAATAACTATAACCAGATTATAAGTGTTTCTTGCTATGTGTAAATTTCCAATGATGACAATAGACTTTTCCCTAAAATTTTTATATATGAAACTTTAATTGTTTATATGTATGATTTGTAAGTAGTTATAACTTTTAAATATCAAATAGCTTTTGTCAAATAAAAAGAAAACTAGCTTTTTGGCACTGAGATGTCCGAGAGTAAACAACATAGTTCTCAGTCATCACTATAATTTGCAAGGGAGTCTTAGAGGTTTTCAAAAATGTAGATATGGTGCTTGCTTCAGCAGCTAGTACACTAGTACATTGAAACTGGAGTGCTAGAAGATTCACATGTCTCTTGTACAAGGATGAGATGCAAAATTGTGAAGTGTTCATATCTTTGATTCCACTTATATGAGGTACTCAGAGTAGTAAATTCATAGAGACAGAAAATAGAATGGTAGCTGCCAAGGGCTGGGAGGAGGAAATGTAGATTTCATGTTTAATGAGTTTGTGTTTACAGAGTTTCAGTTTGGGAAGATGAAAAAGTTCAGCTGGAAAAATAGATGGTGGTGATGGTTGCACAATAATGTCAATGTACTTAATGTCACTGAACTTTACAGTTAAATTAGCTGGGTGTGGTGGCTCTTGCTTGTAATCCCAGCACTTTGGGAGGCTGAGGTAGATGGATTGCTTGAGCCCAGAAGTTCGAGAATAGTCTGGGCAACATAGTAAGACCTTTTCTTTACAAAAAACCCAAAAAATTAGCCAGCCATGGTGGCATGCACCTGTAGTGTCAGTTACTCAGGATGCTGAGGTGGAAGGGTGGCCTGAGCCCAAGAGGTTGAGGCTGCCATGAGCCGTGATTTGTCATGATCATGCCACTGCACTCCAGCCTGGGTATCAGAGTGAGACCCTGACTCAAAAAAAAAGAAGTGGTTAAAACAGTAAGGGTCATGTTATATAAATATATGTGTTACCACAATAAATAAATAATATATACATATGGAAATTCATATTATTTGCCACTGTGAATAGTAAGTCAATTCAAGAAGTAGTCAAGGGCATGGGGACTTTGATAAATATTTATTAAATGCCTCCTATGTTCCAGATTCTGTGGTCAGCACTAGATATGTCACAGGTATGGGACACAATCTTTCTCAGATAACTTAGAATAATTTAGAATTCTCTTGGGAAGACTTTGGATAAACAGTTGAGAAAGAGGCTGTACTCATTAGAGCAAGGGATGTGGTTTGCTGTGTCATTTGACAGCAATTGGTCGCTGAAGGTTATTAGAGTAGAGGGAACCTTGGTTTTCCTGGTTCAGCCACATTGCTTCATGTGTCCAAGGCAGCTATGTGATATGTCCAAGGTCAGACATCTGGTGAATAAGACTAAAGACCAAATCTATTCCAGTGCCTCTGTATCCGATGGTATTTACTCACTGCTGCTGCCAAAACTGGGTTTGTGGGGCTATTTATTCAGCTCCAGCATCTTTTCATTGAAAAATGTTATGGTTGGAAGAAGTGTCCCTCTTTTAGCATTTGTGACTCAGTAATAAGATGCTTCTCAAGCTCAAAGACTCAACACCCTTGAATACGTAAGTCAGTGTTAAGGTATTTAAAGAGAACATAAACATCCAACTACATTGTGCGTTTTGCAGGATTTTTTGTGTTATATTGGTATTCTCTATTTGTTTAGAAATCATGAGACAACACATGAAATATGCCAGCAAATACACCTTCTTTCATGTAATGATTGCATTTAGATTTTTCTGTGCAGGACAAGCAGAAGTTCCTCTGAAAAAATGAGGTAGTATTCCTCAGCCAGGTCTTCACCCTTTGCAAGGGATCAAACATACAGGGGAGAGTTATGTGAATGTTAATGGCCATATCCCCTGTTAGCATGTGGCATGTTCTAGAACTGTTGATCCCTGCAGTTAAATCATGCACATCATGAGGTCATCTCCCACTCCAGTGGAAGATTTTGTGTATATTTTTTTCTAACTTTGTATTGTTCCTCTGTTGTCTTTTTTTTGTTCACAGACTTTTGTTTGTTTTTTTCCTTGATCCCCAAAAGAATTTTCCCCTTTGTTTTCCTTTATAAATCTGACTTCTCACACAAGCTGATCTTCTATCAACAACCCTGGATACATTTATTTAAATGGAACAAATCTGCCCATAATTCCAATGCCTATCTCAGTCTTGGCCTGTTGAGACCCCACTCATCTTCCAGAACCCCAATCTCATTTAAATCTTTGATTAACTCCAAGTGTCTGTATAATTTATATATTACATGTGTCTAGTATTGCCTTGATGTGAACATGTCAACTAATTACTACTTACTAATTGCAAGCTTTTAGAAAGTATGCATCAAACCTCATATGCATCTGTGTCTCCTGAAACAAATTATTAGGTATAGGTGAGGATTTCAGTACCTATGCCCAAGGCATATTTCATAACAACGGTTCTCAAATGTGGTCTGTGGAACAGCAGCATCAGCATCACCTGGGAACCTGTTAGAAATGCACATCTTCCGGCCTCACCCCTGACCTTTTGAATCAGCAAGCGGGGGATGGGGCTCAGCAATCTGTGTTTTAATTAGCTGTCAGGGGGACTCTGATACATGATAAACTTTAAGAATGACTGATTTGGAAAGTAAGCAATGTTCAAAAAGTTACTTAATAGGTAGGGATTCATTCTAGCATCTCAGTAAGCCAATTTGATTTACCTATCCTGTTATCTTCTACATACACATGATACAAACTATGTGCCACCACAACATATTAGGTAAAAACCCAAATGAATTGATCTGTTTAATTTATAAAATACAACAGCTCCAAGAACACATACATATGTGGTGAATAGTTATTGATAAAAAGATGCACAGCTTCTCACGATTAAGTAATACAAATTAAAACATAATTTTTTAAGTTATCAAATTGGCAGTTTAAAAAAATCTATTATACCCTTTCATGAAAAGGATAGGTGAAAAAGAACTTTCATAAACTATGGGTCAGTTTATGGGCATAACATTTTATACTGGCTCTAGCCAATAAATTAAAATGTGTAGTGTTTTCTACTTTAGTACCTGGCACACCTGTGGAGAGGGGTACTTCCACTTGTCACTTGATATTTCTTAATACTGCTTTCATTTCTTATAAGCATTATTACCTTTAAAATAACTATTAAGGACAGATGATGTGTGGCAGACTCAGTTTCCCCTTCCAGACTCCCCTTTAGTTTACATCTCTCTCTCTCCCTCACTTAGGCGTTCAGTATTCTTAATATTATAGAGAAAATTGCAATGTAATGTAATGTTAGCTAGAAATGCTAATTTTCAAAAACTTAGGTGGAAATGGTTGAAGCCATGAGCCTAAAAGATCAATAAAAGTGTTTGGCAGTCTCTGTTTTCTTCTTCCCAGATTCTATACTCTATTGTAGCCTTATAGCCTTCAATTTCTATATAATTTTGATAAAAGGAAGGAGATACCTCCAATACACGATTGCTGTCCTCCCTCATTAAGGTTGTTGATGTCAGTTAAATTCTAGAAATTCTTGGGTAATTTTTTTTTTTTTTTAATACTGAGAATACTTGGGACAAACTAACCAAATTGTGTTTTAAGGATATTAACAATAACAGGAATAGGCCCTCAATTTTTTGTTAAAAACCAGCCTGAACAGTCAGGTCTGGCAAGCTGTTGGCAATGTCAGCTATTATAAGAAAAACTGAAGGAAAGGAGGACTGGGGCGGGCGGGGGGGGGGTTGCTGGAGAAAGGATCTTTGTAATCCGGTAGTTAGGTCCTGTAAGCATGTATTTAGAGTTGATAGGCTGAATCTCTGCTTTATTTTTCTCACTCTCCTTTTGGCAGGAAACCAGTATTTTGACACTTGGGAGCCTTCCTTCCATCTTGAGGGAGGAGCCTTCTTATATTGAAGTAGGAATTTGCTCCTTTGGGGTATAGGATGAAAAATTAAGGCGAGGCTATCTGCGGTTTACTAAATCATAGTCATTAAGGAAAGTAATGTCCTAATTAGCCTGTCTTTTGACTAACATGGCATCCATATGTAAGTCAAATATTGTATGCAAATGTGAGAGAAGGTTTGCTTTCTAGATTTCTTTGATGTGGTATAAAGAGCTGGCTTCCTTCCCACGCTTAGTATGGGCAGAGTTTAGTATGGACCTGCCCGCTGCCAACAGCTCTTCACAAGAACTTGAAAGTGGAATTAAACCTTCTCAGTTTTCACATTCAGCATCCTGGGTGACTAAGTGGCTTGATCAAAATCAGAAACCATGAATGTGCTAAAAATGGTCTGGACCCAAGGAGTCCCTCATGTCTTGCCAAAACCCTACTGAAATCGAAGCGGGTCTTTAA
>CAUYQG010209771.1:0-10318 GCA_963574415.1 Tarsius wallacei
GTGCTACCTTGCCCGGCTGATTTTTTGATTTATTGTAGAGATGAGGTCTCGCCAAGTTGCCCAGGCGGGTCTCGAACCCGCTGGCTCAGGCAATCCACTCACCTCAGCCTCCCAAAGCGCGGGATTACAGGCTGAGCCACCGAGCCCGGCAAATTCCTATTTTTAAAAAGCCTGCTTGGATTTTGATTTGGCTCCTAATGAATGTTTAGAATAATTTGAAGAGACATAACACCTTAACAGTATTGAGTCTTCCAATAAATGGCCATAGCATATTTGCACATATTTATGAAGCATATGTAATATTTTAATATAAGTATGCAATATGTAATGATCAAATCAGGGTAATTGGGATATTCATCACCTCAAACATTCATCATTTCTTTATATTGGGAACATTTCAAATCCCCTCTTCTAGTTATTTCTAAATATACAATAAATTATTTTTAACTCTAGTCACCCTATTGTGCTACTGAACACTAGATCCAAGTTCTATTTTGCTGTATTTTTGTACCTATTAACCAGTTCCTCTTAACCCCGTCCCTTCCTAACTTCCCTTCCCAGCCACTGATAACCATCATTCTGCTTTCTATCTCCATTAAATCAATTTGTTTAGCTCCCACGTGTAAGTAACAATTTGTGATATTTGTCTGTCTGTGCCCACCTTATTTCACTTAACATAATGCTGTACCATGGGTTAGAGTTTCATTCTTTTTTATGGTTAGATAATATTCCATTGTATGACTATACTATCTTATTTATCCGTCCATTCCTTCATGGATATTTGGGTTGTTTTCACCTTTTGGCTATTATGAATAGAGCTCCCACAAACATTTTTATACAAGTTTTCGTATGGGCATATGTTTGCATTTCTTTAGGTAAAAGACTAGGAGTGGACTTGCTTGGTTGTATGGCAATTGAACATTTAATTGTTTGAGGACTGACAGACTGTTCTCAAATAAGCTGCTCTTTCTCTCTCTCTCTCTCTCTCTCTCTCTCTCTCTCTCTCTCTTTCTCTTTCTTTCTCTGTGTGCATGTGTGTATAATTTTTTAGAAATATGTTATACATCCCATGAGGATCACAACATTATTGCTCTTATTGTTTGTAAACAATTAATACTATATTATAACACTTATGCAAGCATTTAACACAGTTGGTATTCTGTAAAACTCTGCTTTTTTCCTTTATACCTCTATCCTGTTATGTGCTTCCATTTGGTGATAATTTTATTTCCTCTTGAAGAATTTCCTATAATATACTTTGTAGTGAATTGCTGGTGAGGAATTCGCTTGGATATTATTAGTCCAAGGTATTTAAAATATAATTTTGAAGAAAATATTTTCTCTTCATAGAATTCTAGATTGACTTTTTCTTTTAACACTTTAATAATGATGTCTTATTTCTTCAGAATGCATACTTCCTATTGAGAATTCAGCTTAAGTTTTACAGTTTATCCTTTTTCATTTTTTTCTTTCTGACTGCCCTTAGAATTCTTCTTTGCTTGGTTTTCAGTATTTTGAATAGAATGCGTTTATCGTTGATTTTTTAATACATATCCTTGAGTTCTCCGAATTTCTTACATCAAACTTCTTGAATAATGTATTGTGGTTTTTTTTGCAAGTTTGCTCAGCCAAAATCTCCTCGATCATTATTCCTTTATTCTCTCTCCTTCTTAAGATGATGTCACCACTTTTGTTTGATGTTTAAATTACTATGCCAATCTTTTTTTTTTTTTTACAATAAATGAATATTTGACATTAAAATAATAAAATAGTTTTAGGATTGTTATATTATGATTTATAATAAAATATATTTGGTCTTAGTTCAGATTTCCTGGTCCATAGCTCCTAAAACCCTTGGAATCTCCAAACTCTGATGCTGAGTCTTACTGTATGCAGTTGAGGTAACTGATATTTAGGGCTCCCAGATACTTAAAATGGGAGCTGGCTGCCAAAAGAACCAACTGCATGTTTTGAGGGTTTCAGCACTCAGCCTCACCTTACCTAAAAGGTGAGGAGAGGGGCTGAAGGTTAGGTCAATCATCATTGGTTTTTTATCAGTCATGCCTACAGAATGAAGTCTCCATGAGAGCCGAAAAGGAGGTTGGGAGAGCTTCCAGATTCCTCAATATAGCCACATGTCAGGAGGGTAGCATGCCCCAACTCCACTGAGACAGAAGTTCTGTACTTGGGAACCTTCTGAACCTCACACTATATATCTTTTTATCTGGCTGTTAATTTGTGTCCTTTAAAATGTTCTTTGTTACATGAAGGAGGACCCACAAAAATCCGGAATTAGTTTTTAGAGGGCAGGCCCCTTATATTACAGACTTCCTCTACTAGGTAAGTGTTCTAGGAATCCATCGGTATCAGTGAACCAGCTAGTGTTGTTGTGAGAGGCTGCGTTCAGCTTCAGTGAATTTTTTTGGACTCTTTCAGTGCGTTTGCCCATTTCATGATGAGTGATTTACGAGCACACCTGCCCACACTGCAGTTGATAATCTCCAAACTCTGAGGCTGTGTCTTACTGTATGCAGTTGAGGTAACTGACATTTAGGGCTCCCAGATACTTAAAACGAGAACTGGCTGCCAAAAGAACCAACTGCATGTTTTGAGGGTTTCAGCATTCAGCCTCACCTCACCGACAACGTGTTCAGCAGTTTTTGACCCAAACCAGCATGACCTCCATGCCCCACCTTCCCTATTCACTCAGTCTCACCCTTAGTGACTATCTTTGGTTTCCCCAGACGAAGAGAACACTTTGGTTTTGGTTTTCCTCAGAGGGACATGTTTTGCCAGTGTGGAAGAGGTGAAACAAAAACGGCAAAAGTACTTAAAGGCGTCAAAATTGATGCAATCAAAAACTGTTTTGAACAGTGGGAAAAGTGTCTCAATAGGTGTACTGCCTCAAACAGAGAGTCCTTTGAAGATGACTGAAGTTTAAACATGTAAGAATGAATACACAATTTTTCATAAATAAATTCCAGGTTTTTGGAGGAGGTCTCCACTCATAAATCAGCAATAGTGAGTGTCTCGCTGAATTCTGCGAGCCACTCTCTAGCAAATAGTAGACCTGAAGAATGGGTCCCGGGAAGCTACAATTTACAGCGGCTTGGTCAGAAGTTCCTGAAGCTTGGACTTACAATTAGCATTTGAAGTGGGGGCTAGTCTTAAAGGACCTAGCCCTTAACCTGTGGGATCTGAAACCAACTCCAGGAAGACAGTATCAGAATAGAACTGAATTGTAGGACACCTGGTTGCTGTCCACCAGTGAATTGACATGTGTGAAAAAATCCATGTCCAGTGTCGGAAGTAAAGACTGTTGCAAGTATAAATGGTTTGTTTATTTCCTATTACACAAGGATTTCAACATCATCCTGAATCTATGACTTTAACCAAATCTCTTATTTGAAAATAGTGGAGCTACAAGAAAATACTAGGCCAGGCATGGTGACTCACTCCTATAATCCCAGCACTTTGGGAGGCCAACACAGGAGGATTGCTTGAGTTCAGGAGTTTGAGACTAGCCTGGGCAACACAATGAGGCCTCATCTTTACAAAAAAAAAATAGCCAAGTGTGGCAGAGTGCACCTGTAGTCCCAGTTACTCAGAAAGACCGAGGCAGAAGGATCAGTTGAAGCTGGGAGTTTGAGTGGTGAGCCATGATGATGCCACTGCACCCCAGCCTGGGCAACAGAGTGAAATCCTGACTAAAAAAAATAACTATTAATTTTATCTCTACATTTACAATCTTTGCCAGCTATTACTAATACTAGAACAGATTGCGGTAACTACTATCTTACTCAAATATTATGGAATGATACCGATCACTATGGTTAATGCTTCAGGAAAATTTACTCTGATATGAAGTATGCATCCTGAGTCAGATTTTGAGGTATATCAGAATGCAGTATTTATCCACAAACCTAAAGAAGATGGGGCAGATATTATTAATATTAAAATACTTTGAAAAGATACAAGTGTCTCAAGCTATTTGCAAGGTGGTTATGCACTTAACTTGAGATAGTTCCATCCAAGGAAGAAATTACATCAGCAGCATCTCATGAGAATTATAAGGGGGTTGAGTTTGACATTCCCAGATATGAAGATAAAATTCGTAAAACAAGAATTACGTCACATATATCCCTAAAAGACAACACAAGGAGTCCTCTAAAAAATAGTTTATAAGGCTATGCCAATTGATTATGCAATGTCCTTGTCATATTTTGTAAGCACATCCTTTTTGCCAAGTCATCATCCAGTTTATATACAAATGCATATCTATGCATATTATACCTATCATTTTAAGTTGCCTTTATCACCTTTTGAAATAAAGTAGAATAGAAATTATGCATTCCAAAAGTTAGAACTTTCTCACAGTTACAACATGTAGCCATGAATATATTCATTTTTTAAAGTTTTTTTTCTTCCTACCATTCTTTCAATGTTCCAATAATTGAATACTCTTCTATCACTAAATTTTCCCGTCTCACAGGAACACCAGCAAGAAAGCTTTATCCTGAGGCACATTCTTCAGAAATTTACTAGATTGAGTCCAATTTGATTCATTTGTCCTATTCTATCACTAACTACCCATACTGACATTAATCAAATTTTGAGTCTCCAGATCATAAACAGCCAACCAATGAAATAGCTCTTCTATTTAAATCTCAAGTTTGTATTGGTTAATTGATATTTACTTAAGATTATTCATCACCTAAAACTTCCCATGTCCCATATGCAAAGCTCTCAAATATTTTTTCATTAAAATATAATACGTAGACTGGAAAGAACACAAAACTATCTTATATTTGTTTCAAATTACATAGAAATGTCTTATTTTCTTATGTAGTAAAAGCTACTGATTGGTGGCTTTACCTCAAATGGTGTATATAATTTGATGCCAGATAGATAAACTTGATAACTGATGCAGCCAACACAGTTCTGATTTTTTTCTAAGTTTAGTTTGCATTTAAAATTAAGTGTGACATTTTCAGGTAACAGAGTCATCTGTAAATATGTCTGCAACATGTATAACTTTAATGTGTTGAGAATCTAATTGGCTGATGAATAGTAATATCACTGTGGCTTTTCTGACATGTATCATTTCAAAGTGATATGGAAAAACCAATTGCCTCAGAAGTCATATTAATAACTACTAGATAAAGATACCATAAATACAGAGGTAGTCTAATCTTATGAACACTTATTAAAACAGTACACCTTAATCTGAAAGAAATAAAATGATATGTTTACACGATAATATGCATTCTTAAAAAATAGCAGCCCCAATTAGAAGAGTAAGAAATTTGTATTTTTCTATAAATACATAATAAAATTATACATAGAAATTTCTGTTTTAACTGCTAACTTTCGAGAGTTAATATTTAGAGAGTACAGTAGTACTTTAATGTTTAGAGAGTAGAGTAGTACTTTAAAAATAGATTTTGTGTAGTGCTGCAAAATATCTTTCTTTATATTTAAAATGCACATAGCTTGATATTAGTATCAAAACAGTTACCAGAGGTAATACATTGACAAATACGCAACTCTTAAGTAACATAAGGATAATAAAATTTTATATGAACTTCTTACTATCCCTTATTTTAGAGAAAATAAGTATGAGTTTTTATATTTATATTTTCAAATATAGTATATCATTCTTATTTAAAGCCATCTAAGATTTATTTTCTATAAATGCTTTTTATGCTTTTTTTATTTTCAAGAAAGAGTAAGTTTTTTCATAATACACACACACACACACGCACACACACACACACACACACACACACACACACACACACACATATATATACATACATATATATGAAATACCCATGAAAGCATGCATTGAAATTCATAACCACAATTAATTTTTGGTTTATTTTTAAAGAAATACTTGATAGTAAAAACAGTATTTTTTTAACCTAAGGTTTTTTTATAACTCAGATTGTTTATGAGTTTAAGACCATTTATGGAAACCATCATTATGAAATACAAAATTAATAATCACCACTCACTTAGAAGAAGTAAAACAAAGGCATCGTATTTCACTTTAGTTTCATTGATTGAATCATGCCAATATAGGTAGGTCTTCACTACTATAAGACATCTTCAACCCTACTTACAGATGTTAAATTATTAGAGGTGAATTTAAGCAAAACATCTTCAAATTGGCTAATTACCAAAAATATATATTTATATGCAGTACACTGGTATGCTCACTCTAGGAATGTCAAAATATAGATTTCAGTGTCATATCTGAATTATATTAAAATCTACTCCTTTAATCTCCTAAGTATAATTCATTCATATAAATAATGCATACATTACAAACAAAACACACACATATAGATTTCAGGCATACACACATATATCTCATATATGTATCTTATTATGATTCTTTTAGAAAGAACAACAGCCATAATGAGATAATTTGCAATTGTTTTGACGCAGTGATTGCACTACCGACTATATGTTAATTTACAGATCTCAATGTGTCCAAAATGTCAATAGGTTTGCTTCTACAAAACTGATCCAATCTGTAATACTGCTCATTGAGAATGAAACATGCTTATTGGATCCTGCCTCCAAGCCACTAAAAGAGAACACACTCATCCCTCGTAACTGTTTCTGTGACTATGTGATACTCATTAACTGTTGAACAATTCCTAGAACTATTCGAAGACTTTAAATCCAAAACAAAGTTTTTCTTGTTTGTGTTTTTGTTGTTGTTTGCTTTGTTTTGTTTCTTTGACAACCAGTGAGGGAAAGCATGCCTCCTACTGTTTCTGAGTCTACCTGATGATCATGATGAAGTTTCCAAACTGAGGACTGAAAAGACATCTTATATTCTTAGTATTCATACAGCACTCAGTACCACACAGTCACGTGGCCAGTACTGATGTTTAGATTAGATCCATAATAACCATGCTCTCCCAAATAGATGGGTTTAATCCATGGATTAATTCAATTCCATACATGCTCTAATTTTATTCCAATTATGCTTGCAGGGCTGAGATAAAAATATCTCTGGTTTTAAAATAGAAGGAGCACATTTAAAAAATTCTCTACTGGTTTTCTTTGTTTGCATTTATTTTTATATATATGCTCAGGAAGGGAAAGCAAAGAGTAGTAGCTCCATCTTGGCTCCCCCATACCTTTCCTGTCTTTCCTTTGGAAATGCATTATCGATGTCTCACTAGGCATTAGAAACTCTTGAGCACAAACTAAGTCAAGGTCAGGGAAACTCATGTGTGGTTTCTGCCTCTCAGGGTCTATAACTGCTGTGTTTCTGGTGTTTCCACATCCAAGTTTTCCCTGGTCTGGAAGATAGATCTAATTGCAGGTGAGTACTGACATCCAGAATTTTTTTTTTTTTAAAGCAGAATCAAGAAGTAATACTATTCCCATCCAAAAGTCTTTACAGAAAGCATAAATAAAGTTGGAAAAGAAACCATCTAGCTCACAGTCATTCCAGTTTTTATACATGCCCGTGGGGAAAGCATTTTAAAATGCACATGTCAAGGAGCAGAGTGATATCAACTTGGACTCAATCTGTGAAATTGGTTGTATGCAATACCATATTGTGTGCTATCATAGGTTTCTCCTGAGTTTGATTCACAAAGAAGCACCAACTAAAATAAGAAAGTAAAAATTATATAATTACAAACGTTGAAAGCCTGAAAAGAAGAGTTTTCATAGTGGTTTAAAAGGTAGTAAACTACATGTCTTATACCAACCAAGAATACATTAGCCAGTTAGCATTGCCAAACACTCTTCAAAGTTTTCGCTCTTCAATTGCTTTGGAGGTATTAAAAACCAATAAGAATCTACCATATTTAAAACCTATTTCTAGCATCATCATCATAAAAACATCCATAGTTCATTAGGGAAACTGATGACTCAGAGCTATAGTGAATGCCAGGAGATGCTAGAGTTGAAATAATTTCAGAAACAACTGCTGTGGCTGAATGATCTCATCACTAACCCACAGTAGACTCTAGATTCAAGAGAGGGTAAGATGTATTTATTTATTTTTTTCTTCTGGGACCTATCTTTTTTTTCCTTTCTTTAATTTTAAGGATGTGAGGTACCATTCAGAATTAGATATACAAATGGCCATCATACAGGTAAAGTTTGGGCCTCACTTTGGTCTCCACTTCACCTGGTTTGAGATCAGGTACCCTCACTGATGAAGTGTGCCCCTCTCCCTCCCCTGGCAGTTTCCCACTGCTGCCAATACCTTTTTTACAGTATGATTATCATTGTTTAGGGTCCAAGATTTCAAAAACTGTTAGCACTCAGTTAACTTCTGTCATGAGGAAAACTTTTTAACACCTTCTCTTATCTAATCCTCATATCAAATATAGAGGGTGAGCTTTTTGCCTCCATTTTGAGGTTTCTTTAGATAAGGCTCAAAATCATGAAGTGATGCTTCCACAATCTTTAAGCTAATAAATACTATGGCTTAGACTCGAACCAACTCTATAGACTTTAAAACCTTTGTTCTTTCAATTGTAGCACAGGCACTGAATGAGAGCAGACTGGCCATTGTTCCCACTACTTACTCCCTGGGAGATCTCAGACAGGGCACTGAATCTCCCTCAGCATTAGTAATGTGTGAAATGAATATAAGAACCATTCCTGCCTCCTGAATAAACTTGTGATGCCTGAAATGAAACAGTGGCTGCAGGAGAAGCCTGAGAAAGGAGGGATTTAGCAAGTGAGAAGTATAGTATCCCCATTTCATTGTTTCGCCATTTTGAAAGAGACTCGTATAGCTATCCTGAGTTTAGGAGAGGAGGCAGGAGTAACAGAGAAACTGTTATGATACGCGATACAAGGGGAAAAAAAGCACAAAATTTGTATCAGCAGCACCCGATGTTCCGTTGCTTCACCCTAGGAGGTACAGGTCCCCGGAGGGCCAGAAGTTTACAGCTACGGCAAGTAGTTCCATTATGAGACAAGGAGGTCAAAATTCGGGAGACAAATTCAGTTCTTGGTTGTAGACAGGTTAAGAGGCATATTGACATGAGGTTGAGAACATTCTCTCCAGAAGCAGACTACCTGAAGTTGAATCCCTCCTCTACCACCTCCTAGCGGTCTAACCCTAGGCCAAGTCACACACTCTGTGACTCATTTTCCTAATTGTTATGAAATTTCAAAAATGTTCTCATTTTTCCTGTACTAGTGTCCAATCAGCATTATAACACAAACTTGGGGGCTTAAAGCTACATAAATTTATCTTATAGTTTCACAGTTTATAAGTCGGACAAGGGTCTCATTGAAGACATTGGCAAAGTTATGTTCCCTATGGTGGCTCCAGGAAGGGAATGCACCTTTTCACCTTTCCGGCTTCTATAGGCTGCCTGCCCTTCTTGACTTCTGCCTTCTTTTTCCTTCTGAAAAAGCCAGGAATGGCTGTCAAGTCCCTATCACATTGCATAACTCCAACCTCCTCTTCTGCCTCTCTCTTCTACTTTGAAGTACTCTTGTATTTACATTTGGCCCACCTGGATAATCCAGAGTACTCTCATCTCAAGGTCCTTAATTTAATTACATATGCTACATCTGTTTTGCCATGTAAGGTAACACAGTCATAGATCTTGGGAATTAGGATGTGGACATCTTACGGGGCAGAGGGGCATTAGTCTGCTTATCCCGCCATCTTATAAGGTTTTGTAAGAATTAATGAAATATGTCATGCACTTATAAAAGTACTAGACATATAGTAAGTACTACATATGTTAGTTGCTGTTGAATTCTCCCCAAAGAGAGTTATAGGATATTCTTTCAATTGCATCTTCTATTGTATGCTTTATGAACATTTCCTATTGTAAGAAATCCGAGTTTATTTAATGTTCCTAGATTCAGGGACACTCCCATGCACATACAGGATGATTCTGTAGGTCTGAGACCAAATTGAGATCTTGGAAACAAAAAAATGGATTTCTCCAGGAGATATAAAAGGTCTCAAGGTTCTTCTGAATTTGAAAATTCATTCCTTCACTCATTTAATAAGCATTTCCTTATTTACTGTATTGGGCCTTCCAATAAATCTTTGCCTTAATCCAGCTGTTAATTATCTAGACATTTAGGAGATTAATTCTTGGGTTAAAATAAGGCCAACTATCAATGCATTCTGCTGCCAAACTCAAACAGGTAGAAGTGGCCTGCGCTACTGTAAAATCTAAGATTGCAAAGAAATAGGGGGTACTTCAGTGCTGCTGGAGAAGGTTTGGGAGAAATTAACTGTCCGATGTTGGGAATGACAGTGTTTGGTCACGAATAATAAACGCCCAAGATGAATAATGGCTGC